>OX608078.1:63319465-63504641 GCA_951509765.1 Sphenella marginata | reverse complement strand
CCAATTTTTCCTAAGTTCAAAAACAATAATAATTGACTAAGAATTATTATAAACGGTCTTGAGCTCATTAAAATTTGCAAATATGTAAAAATTGATAAGTTGGACACTTTGAAACTTGTCATCCCGTCCATCGCTGTACGTAGCTTTGTAATTTTTATCTACTTACCAATTTTTCCTAAGTTCAAAAACAATAATAATTGACTAAGAATTATTATAAACGGTCTTGAGCTCATTAAAATTTGCAAATACATATGTAAAAATTAAGCAGACCATTAAAACCAATAACAATAAATTGAACCAAGAGCACATGGTTACATTTGTACCTACATATCTTCAAAATTTACAAAAGAAGAATGCACAAACAACAAGCCCAGCAAGCACAAATCTACTTATAGGCAGAATGCCTAACATTTGTGTATACACCAGGGGTGGGCAGCTTCGACAGAGCTCTTTGGTAGTATGTGTGTAATTAATGTCACTGTGTGAGTGCGAACAAGTCAACAAGTATGGTGCAACAGGTTGCTGAAACGAAATGCTGTGAAGCCTCGATATGGACATGAAACAATGACTTTTTAGCATTCATTAGAAGATATTGCTATTTTAGCAAAAACGGTTAATAAAATCTTTTATTTTAATTAATGAAGTAAAAAAAATACTAAAACTGCATAATATGCAAATTATGCATTCCATTCTGGATTTCAATTCCAAAGTATACAAAAAATAAATGAAAAATAAGGAAATCAGAAAATTCTGAGGAACTTCATGTCCAAATTTAAGTGAATTAGTCAGGGATTAACTGAACATAATTTCATAATTCAGAGCTCTTTTTGCTGGAGGTTGATAATATTCAGCCGTATTATTTTGAAATCGCTAATCTAAAACTCCCTAAATTATCCGGGGAATACTGTATGTAGCTCATACAACTGGTTGGTTCGAACATGCATCGCTCATTCAGTGCTGCCGCACCCTACTAAAAAAAATAATAATTTATCTTGTAAAGTACCCTATGTACATTATGGTGATTTAAAAAATTATGTTTTCGGTCTTACTCCTTCAAAAGTTTGATTCATAAAAAATAAAAAATATGAAAAATGGAAAGCATATGTAAAGGATGAAGGTGGGGCGCCGGAAAGGGGGACTCGGAGCTAAACTGAGGGTGGAGAGTAAAATTTTATAAATGCAGACAAGTAAATGTTTAGGCAGGACAACGTCTGCCGGGTCTGCTAGTTAGATATAAAGAAATAAATTTTTTTTTCTCCATAGGGCCACCCTAACTTTGAGGCCAATATGCCACGCCTTTCCCTTAATATAACTGTCCAAGACTATGCGAATGTCTTATATACATACAAAGGAATAATTTTAGGGGGAGTTACACTCTTTTAAACAACTTTTGTTTCCCCATACAAAAAATGTCCACTCTAATCACGTTAAAGCTGGTACATTTCAAGGAGCTATAAGAATCTCGAATATCACTGGCGGAAAACGTTGTATTTTCCATATTCATAACTTATTATTTTCATATACATAACTTCTTTTTGCTAAAAACATATCCAAACTTATACTGAAATCCGGCGGGGCAAAGTATATTTTTTGATCTGAATCAATACAGACGGCAGCACTGATAAAGTTTGAATCGTGTTTCAAACCATTTGGTAAATGTTCGGCACAACTAAAAGAAGCGTCGAACTCATGGTATATGTATACACGACGTCGAACCGCGGGCAAAGCTGCCCAGGGCTGGTATACACTGTTGGCAGAAAAAACAACAACAACCAACAAAGGGAAAAATTAACATGTAAGTAAGATTGCAGCGGTACGCTACAGGGCATCTTAGCTTAGTGGTTAGAGCTTTCTAACAGCAGCTTTGATGCAGGCACGTGGGTTCGTATCCCAGTGCCCGAAAAGGGGTCTGATGATAAGTTGGACACTTTGAAACATGTCATCCCGTCCATCGCTGTACATAGCTTTGTAATTTTTATCTACTTACCAATTTTTCCTAAGTTCAAAAACAATAATAATTGACTAAGAATTATTATAAACGGTCTTGAGCTCATTAAAATTTGCAAATATGTAAAAATTAAGCAGACCATTAAAACCAATAACAATAAATTGAACCAAGAGCACATGGTTACATATGTACATATCTTCAAAATTTACAAAAGAAGAATGCACAAACAACAAGCCCAGCAAACACAAATTTACTTATAGGCAGAATGCCTAACATTTGTGTATACACTGTTGGCAGAAAAAACAACAACAACCAACAAAGGGAAAAATTAGCATGTAGGTAAGATTGCATCGGTACGCTACAGGGCATCTTAGCTTAGTGGTTAGAGCTTTCTAGCAGCAGCTTTGATGCAGGCACGTGGATTCGTATCCCAGTGCCCGAAAAGGGATCTGATGATAAGTTGGACACTTTGAAACATGTCATCCCGTCCATCGCTGTACGTAGCTTTGTAATTTTTATCTACTTACCAATTTTTCCTAAGTTCAAAAACAATAATAATTGACTAGGGGTTTTTTCTTTTTTTAAAGAGTAAGCTATAGGTATTGACGGGTACAGATTTCCATTGTGGAGTAAGACAGCTTTTAAACTTCGCTGCGAGCAAATATTCCATTATTGCAATATATCAACTATTCTGGTTTTTTGAAAAATAGTTTTATATCAGCATGTCTGTTACGTGGAAATGTAACTCTTACATCCTCAGTAATTAAATTCCTCTCCTTCAACCTAGAACATAAAACTTCCGAGTATGATTTATCTATCAAAGCGGCCATTTGTTGGGGATAAAAGATGGGGTATATTCCGATCCCGAAACAACTCCAATGGTTTCAATCTCAGTCACAGCGTGGCCTAAATCATTTGAAACATGATTTTCGAGCGGTGATGCTTGTGGTTGAATGCCCTTTTCTCTAATTTCAGGTAAAATTACATTACACGTTGCCTGATATGCTAAATTCGAATAGTACTTTTTGGTTCTTCCTAATTTAAATTTTTGTGCAATTATAACAAGCACTATCACTTAGGTGCTGCACTGGTAACATCCATGTCATTGGTGAGACAATTGACAAGGCTCGGCGACCTCCCTTAAACCACGATAACAAGCCTCTTTCACATGTGGTACAAACAATGTTTGGAGTCCATGGTTTAGATGTACATATATCTAATACCGAAATAAAAGAAATATGGATCCTCCAGACTGCGAAAAATATGTCTTCTACTTTTTGCATGGGTGAAATGTCCACAAACCAGGGACGGAAAATAATGATTATTCGTCATTATTTCGATCAAAAAAATCACAATGTTCTAAACATTGCAACACAATTCTAAATACACCATTGCATTTGTTATGCTATAAACTGTTTGAATCTGCAATGATTTTTATTTTTTGAGTTTTATCCATATTGATCAAAGATAATCATTAAAA
Source organism: Sphenella marginata (assembly GCA_951509765.1). NCBI lineage: Eukaryota > Metazoa > Arthropoda > Insecta > Diptera > Tephritidae > Sphenella > Sphenella marginata. The sequence goes on along the minus strand of OX608078.1, from coordinate 63,501,213 downwards.
CTTGAGTAACATTTTTTGATCTTAATTTAATCATAATCATTCTCGTCGATTTTTATATTTTTTCATCAAGAATAATCATTACCTTTGATTTTTATCAATTTTCCTCAAACATAATTATTATTTTTGATTTTTAAAATTTTCGCTCAGGCATAATAATTATCTTGTGATTTTTATTTTTTTGCTCAGGAAGAATAATTATCTTGTGATTTTTATTTTTAATCCTCATGATAAAACTCAAAACGTCATATCTCCTGAGCTATGACGAATTTCGGCTCGAAAACTTAAAAATATGTACCCCTTTCCTTGAAGTGTTTAATGCTATCCATAAATCATTGAAAAATTGTTCATTAATGGGGGAAAATGGGTATGAAAATATGCATGTATTATGCTTTCTTCTAAGATGGAAGGCACATTTTGAACCCGACCCCCTCAGAATTTGATGAAATTTTGCATAAGGGTACATTTTACCTATTCGGCCTCCTTTTTAGAAATTGCTTTTTACAACAATTGTGGGCATGTCAAATTGCTGAAATATTTAAAATTTGGCGGTAATTGCTTTTTTCAAGCTGTAATTACTACGGGATGGGTCGACATACGTATCTAAAACCTAAAATGGAATGTTTTTTTAAATTTCTTAATAGGTTAAATGTACCCTTATGCAAATTTCCATCAAAATGTGAGATGTTCGGATTTAAAATGTGCCTTTCATCTTATGAGAAAGCATAGTACATGTATATTTTCATACCCCTTTCCCCCCTTTTATAAACGATTTTTCCATGATTTATGTATAGAATTAAACACTGCAGGCAAAGAGGTATATACTTTTAAGTTTTCGAGTCGAAATTCGTCATAGCTCAGGAGATATGACGTTTTGAGTTTTATCATGAGAATTAAAAATAAAAATCACAAGATAATTATTATTCCTGAGCAAAAAAATAAAAATCACAAGATAATTATTATGCGTGAGCGAAAATTTTAAAAATCAAAACTAATAATTATGTTTGAGGAAAATTGACAAAAATCAAAGGTAATGATTATTCTTGAAGAAAAAAATATAAAAATCGACGATAATGATTATGATTGAAGGAAAATTTATAAAAATCATGGATAATGATTACGGCTGAAGAAAATAATAAAAATCAAGGAATAATTATTATGATTGAGTAAAATCGATTAAAATCAAAAATAATAATTATCCGAGATCAAAAATATTTAAATCGAGATATAATTATAATTCATGATTTAAATAATTTAAATCAAAGTTTAATAATTACCGCCAATCCAAAGGATAAAACTCTACAAATAATAATTATTCCTCAATCAAAAAAATATTTATCAAACAATAATAATTAAATGCTGATTTTTATTATTTAACTCATAATGATTACCGTCCCTGCCACAAACAAAACAAAACGTGTCTCGATTTTTGCACTCAAATTACGTCATTTTACTTAATGTTGTTAGAACCGAACTCTCTCTGATTTTAAGCTTTTATTTCAAAACTGACTGAGTTTATTTTGATTGGAATTTCAATACGCACTTACAATGTGGCTATAATTTTAAGAAAAAAATTAAAAGTTGTTTCTTACATGAACTCTTGTTTTTCTTAGTTTCTCGGTCAAAGGAATCTTCATCGGAAGTTTTGATATTTGAAGACCCCCTATATTTTTTGATAAAGAATTTTTTTTTTCAAGACATAATAAGGATGTTGTTAACAGTTTTCCTATGGCTGCCATTTATTGAGGAAACTTGACATAAATTTAAGAAAAAATGGTATAACAGTAAATCGTGGTGGGGAAAAATGTAGGAGGGGAATGTTGGTAATTTTGTTGCGAACAGGCGCGTATTCAGGGGGTTTGGGGGAATTTTAACTTTATATTATGAATTATTTCTATAATTTCATATCAAGAAAAATTTATTCGGTAGCACCTTTTTGCATACTTCTTGGTAGTGGAAATTGCAAAATTCCTAAAAATCTACTCAAAATGCCCATATTTTGTTTTCACCATGCTGGCATCATTGGAAAATGTTATAAAAAATTACTACTTTTTGAGCGCTCTCAGAGAGCGCGAAGTTTCGTATCTTGTCATCTTTGATCTCAACTACATAGCATGTTAAAAACAGCAAGAGTGAATCGAACTCAAGTCTGTTGTCAAGTTAACTGCCTTTCGAGTTATGAATACAGCGGGCAAAAATCGTAAAAATTAGTGTCTCTTGTTATTGTAGTCACGGTTGCCATAAGCTTAACCAAAAAAATTACCAAGAAGTTGAAAAGTTACCCAAAAATTACCCAGCAGTACACAACGCTGTCATATTGACTTATCAGAGAAGGTAACAATTATATTGTACTTATACTTCTCAGGTGATAATAAAAAGTGACGCTAATTTGGCAAAAAAGGATTGAAAAAGTTTAAAAGCAAAAGCCCGGTATGCTGTTGAAAAGAAAATGGTCAAAAAATAATTTATAACAAGGGGGGGGTGGGCTGAGCGGGGGTTGAAGATTACTTACCGCCTCTTGTTATGGTACGAGGAATCGAACGTAGCTTAGGGTTAATAACCAAAAGTGCAAGGCATTAGGTACAGAAGTATTTATAATTGAAAATCGTAGGTGCGACAAACAAACCTATGCATTGCACTTGGAGCTTTCCGAAATTACAAAGTTGTGTAGCGTATGGGCATGTTTTAAAAAATTTTACTGATGAAAACTGTGAGCAGTTACAATTAACAAGTACTGTAAACAGTACTATTCATGACCTGATTAATTAGGTTTTGATGAATCAGAATTATGACTAATCAAAATATGATTCAATCTGTTCATCGCACGTCCCTAATTTGTACCAGTACAATTGATGTCACGGCCAAATGATGCTAAGGTTGTGTCAAGTGACCAGCTGACTTCTACTTTTTTTATGAGTATTGACGGAATTCTTTTCCGTACCTCGAAGAGTTGCAATGTTAAACCGACTTTAATTATAGCCATGTATTTATAAAAGTGCGAATAATCCCAGCTTTCCAAAGTCGGAGCGCTCCAAAAAAAGCATCCAAAAAGAGTCGGTAATTGGAACCTTTTCGGAGAGAAGAAATGAATATTGTAGAGCGAATGAACTGCAAGGCTCAATTATATGAAATATTTCAAGTGTTTTCTGGCACTTTTTGTTGTAGGCGTAAAGAGAATTGTTAGAAAATGAACGTTGGAGAGCAGATGAGCGACAACGTTAAATTATTTGAATGTTTTCAAACATTTTCTAAGGTTTTTTTTATTTTACCTAACAGAAGATAAGGATCGCATTTTTCATGGACGTTTATCAAAAGTCTGTAGAAAATAAACATAGCACATTTCATATTTTCCGAATTGTGTCAATAAAACTTCATAAACCTTTTTTTTATTATTTATGACCCCAAATAAGGTTCGGAAAAACACCAATAAAAGGCTCCGAAAGGAGTCTGAAAAGTCTCCAAAAACCCTCAGAATGGAGGAATAAATGGCTCCGAAAAAGGTTCAGAAAAGAACCAATAAAAGGCTCCGCAGTCATAAAACGCTTCAAATTCATTGAAATCAGACTCATTTCTGACTCTTTTTTACGACTCCGTTGGAGTGCCCGCGTAGAGCATCGGTAATGTGTTTCCTTTGCACGTGTGTCCGATTTGCATAGAAAACACATATATTTTGTATATCCTGATTGCAAACCGCTTTTACCTTAAAATCAGCACACACTTCCCACATATACTTTGACTATTGTATCTTTTCCAAAAGATGCGATAAATTTGTGTAGGTTTTTTCTTTTTTTAAAGAGTAAGCTATAGGTATTGACGGGTACAGATTTCTATTGTGGAGTAAGACAGCTTTTAAACTTCGCTGCGAGCAAATATTCCATTATTGCCTCGCTGTTTTCGCAATATATCAACTATTCTGGTTTTTGAAAAATAGTTTTATATCAGCATGTATTTTACGTGGAAATGTAACTCTTACATCCTCAGTAATTAAATTCCTCTCCTTCAACCTAGAACATAAAACTTCCGATTTAGCCTTACTTAGTTCCAAGTCACGAACCAGATCATCAAAGTATGATTTATCTATCAATAGCGGCCATTTGTTGGGGTTAAAAGATGGGGTATATTCCGTTCCCGAAACAACTCCAATGGTTTCAATCTCAGTCACAGCGTGGCCTAAATCATTTGAAACATGAGAGACAATTGACAAGGCTCGGCGACCTCCCTTAAACCACTATAACAAGCCGCTTTCACATGTGGTACAAACAATGTTTGAAGTCCATGGTTTAGATGTACATATATCTTATACCGAAATAAAAGAAATATGGATCCTCCAGACTGCGAGAAATATGTCTTCTACTTTTTGCATGGGTGAAATGTCCACAAACAAAACAAAACGAGTCTCGATTTTTGCACTCAAATTCAAATTTTACTTAATGTTGCTAGAACCGAACTCACTCTGATTTTAAGCTTTTATTTCAAAACTGACTGAGTTTATTTTGATTGGAATTTCAATACGCACTTACAATGTGGCTATAATTTTAAGAAAAAAATTAAAAGTTGTTTCTTACATGAACTCTTGTTTTTCTTAGTTTCTCGGTCAAAGGAATCTTCATCGGAAGTTTTGATATTTGAAGACCCCCTATATTTTTCTGATAAAGAATTTTTTTTCCAAGACATAAATAATAAGGATGTTGCTAACAGTTTTCCTATGGCTGCCATTTATTGAGGAAACTTGACATAAATTTAAGAAAAAATGGTATAACAGTAAATCGTGGTGGGGAAAAATGTAGGAGGGAAATGTTGGTAATTTTGTTGCGAACAGGTGCGTATTCAGGGGGTTTGGGGGAAATTTTAACTTTATATTATGAATTATTTCTATAATTTCATATCAAGAAAAATTAAAAAATTAATTCGGTAGCTCCTTTTTGCATACCTCTTGGTAGTGGAAATTGCAAAATTCCTAAAAATCTACTCAAAATGCCCATATTTTGTTTTCACCATGCTGGCATCATTTTTAAATGTTATAAAAAACTAGCTGAGCCCGGCAAACGTTGTTTTGCCTTTGTTTTTTTTGTTATTGTATACCTAATATCATTATGAACCTAATATCATTGTGAGCCTCTGTTAAAAAGAAAACTATGAAAAAACACCACTAATTTTCTCAATTCATTGTATTTATTTAAAAAATAACGGTTATATAAAATGATTTAATTAGCCAATAATACATCCATAGCACATAAACTATTGCTTTCTATAACAAATTATTCAATAGCCAATATGGTAATATATCACCAGCACGTAAACGTTTTTTTAAATTAAAAATTATTCAAAAGCGAAAATATGCTCATTTGATTTAATAGTTTTTTCCCCAATCAAATGTGAAATAAAAATTTGTCAAATGTTAAAATATTTTGATTGAGAGGAAGAGGGGTACTGAAAGCTTTCTTACCTCGCGGTAATACTAACCAAGGTTTATGATACAAAAGCTATAATAAATAAAAAGTTCTTAATTTTCTTGTCAAAATGATATATTATCAAAAGGATATATTATACTTTTATACGCTACGACATCCGTCAGCGTACCAAACCACTCCCTGTTGAAACCTTAGTCAACACCTTTCTTTTGGTACCCATATTGTCCCTAGGGTCACACATTTTGGTCGATATCTAGGAAATGGGCTCCCATTTTGGACTTTGAACCACTTCCTATTAAAACCCTCATCAACACCTTTCATTTGGTACCATATTGTGCAAACAATTTTTAGAGTCACACCTGACCCACATTTTGGTGAATATCTTGAAAATGGGGCCCCTAATGGGGACTTTAAACCACTTCCTTTAAAAGGTCTTATCAACAGCTTTAATTTGGTACATATATTGAGTAAACACTTTTTAGAGTCACACCTGGTCCACATTTTGGTCGATATCTAGGAAACGGGGTCCCATATGGGACATTGAACCCTGTTGAAACCTTAGTCAACACCTTTCATTTGGTATCCATATTATCCAAACTCTTTCTAGGGTCCCACCTGGTCCACATTTTGGTCGACATCCAGGAAACGGGGTCCCATATTGGACTTTGAACCACTTCCTATTAAAACCCTCATCAACACCTTTCATTTGATACCATATTGTGCAAACACTTTTTAGAGTCACACCTAGTCCACATTTTGGTAAATATCTCGGAAATGGTGTCCCATAAGGGACTTTGAACCACTTCCTTTTTAAACTGTCATCAACAGCTTTAATTTGGTACCCATATTGTGTAAACACTTTTTAGGGTCACACCTGGTCCACATCTTGGTCGATATCTAGGAATCGGGGTCCCATATTGGACTTTGAAGCACTTCCTATTAAAACCCTCAACAACACCTTTCATTTGGTACCATGTTGTGCACACACTTTTTAGAGTCACAACTGGTCCACATTTTGGTCGATATCTCGGAAACGGGGTCCCATATGGGACTTTGAACCACTTCCTGTTAAAACCCTCATCAACACCTTTCATTTGGTACCATGTTGTGCACACACTTATTAAAGAGTCACAACTGGTCCACATTTTGGTCGATATCTCGGAAATGGGGCCCCTAATGGGGACTTTAAACCACTTCCTTTAAAAACTCTCATCAACAGCTTTAATTTGGTACCCATATTGTGTAAACACTTTTTAGAGTCACGCATGGTCCACATTTTGGTCGATATCTAGGAAACGGGGTCCCATATGGGACCTTGAACCACTTCCTGTTAAAACCCTCATCAACACCTTTCATTTGGGATCCATATTATCCAAACTCTTTCTAGGGTCCCACCTGGTCCACATTTTGGTCGACATCTAGGAAACGGGGTCCCATATTGGACTTTAAACCACTTCCTATTAAAACCCTAATCAACACCTTTCATTTCATACCATATTCTGCAAAAAATTTTTAGAGTCACACCTGGTCCACATTTTGGTGAATATCTTGGAAATGGGGCCCCTAATGGGGACTTTAAACCACTTCCTTTAAAAACTCTTATCAACAGCTTTAATTTGGTACATATATTGAGTAAACACTTTTTAGAGTCACACCTGGTCCACATTTTGGTCGATATCTAGGAAACGGGGTCCCATATGGGACCTTGAACCACTCCCTGTTGAAACCTTAGTCAACACCATTCATTTTTTATCCATATTATCCAAACTCTTTCTAGGGTCCCACATTTTGTTCGACATCTAGGAAACGGGGTCCCATATTGGACTTTGAACCATTTCCTATTAAAACCCTCATCAACACCTTTCATTTGATACCATATTCTGCAAAAAAATTTTAGAGTCACACCTAGTCCATATTTTGGTAAATATCTCGGAAATGGGGTCCCATAAGGGACTTTGAACCACTTCCTTTTTAAACTGTCATCAACAGCTTTAATTTGGTACCCATATTGTGTAAACACTTTTTAGGGTCACACCTGGTCCACATCTTGGTCGATATCTAGGAATCGGCGTCCCATATTGGACTTTGAACCACTTCCTATTAAAACCCTCAACAACACCTTTCATTTGGTACCATATTGTGCAAACACTTTTTAGAGTCACACCTGGTCCACATTTTGGTGAATATCTCGGAAATGGGGTCCCATATGGGACTTTGAACCACTTCCTGTTAAAACCCTCATCAACACCTTTCATTTGGTACCCATATTGAGCAAACACTTTTTAGAGTCACGCCTGGTCCACATTTTGGTCGGTATCTCGGAAACGGGGTCCCATATGGGACTTTGAACCACTTCCTGTTAAAACCCTCATCAACACCTTTCATTTGGTACCCATATTGTGTAAACACTTTTTAGAGTCACGCCTGGTCCAGATTTTTGTTGATATCTCGGAAACAGGGTCCCGTATGGGACTTTGAACCACTTCCTGTTAAAACCCTCATCAACACCTTTTATTCGATACCCATATTGTGTAAACACCTTCTAGGGTCACCCCTGGTCCACATTTTGGTCGATATCTCGGAAAGCGGGTCGCATAGGGTCTTGAAACTTCATATAAACCATAAATGGACCACTGCCTTCGTAGTGTATAAGTTTGGTTGAAATCGCACCACGCGTTTATGAGTAGTTCGGCGACGTACATATACGGGGACTTATTTTTATATACATAGTTATATAGATTACTACTTTTTGAGCGCTCTCAGAGAGCGCGAAGTTTCGTATCTAGTCATCTGAGCGGGGTTAATAACCAAAAGTGCAAGGCAAAATGAAAAGAGTGCGAAATAGGTTTTCGTGCAATTCTTCGTGCGTATATATATTTATTTACAAAATATTTGAATAATTAGTACATTAGGTACAGAAGTATTTATAATTGAAAATCGTAGGTGCGACAAACAAACCTATGCACTTGGAGCTTTCCGAAATTACAAAGTTGTGTAGCGTATGGGCATGTTTTAAAAAATTTGACTGATGAAAACTGTGAGCAGTTACAATTAACAAGTACTGTAAACAGTACTATTCAGGACCTGATTAATTAGTTTATGATGAATCAGAATTATGACTAATCAAAATATGATTTAATCTGTTCATCGCACGTCCCTAATTTGTACCAGTACAATTGATGTCATGGCCAAATGATGCTAAGGTTGTGTCAAGTGACCAGCTGACTTCTACTTTTTTTATGAGTATTGACGGAATTCTTTTCCGTACCTCGAAGAGTTGCAATGTTAAACCGACTTTTATTATAGCCATGTATTTATAAAAGTGCGAATAATCCCAGCTTTCCAAAGTCAGAGCGCTCCAAAAAAAGCATCCAAAAAGAGTCAGTAATTGGAACCTTTTCGGAGAGAAGAAATGAATATTGTAGGCTCAATTATATGAAATATTTCAAGTGTTTTCTGACACTTTTTGTTGTAGGCGTAAAGAGAATTGTTAGAAAATGAACGTTGGAGAGCAGATGAGCGACAACGTTCAATTATTTGAATGTTTTCAAAAATTTTCTGAGGTTTTTTTTATTTTACCTAACAGAAGATAAAGATCGCATTTTTCATGGACGTTTATCAATAGTCTGTAGAAAATAAACATAGAACATTTCATATTTTCCGAATTGTGTCAATAAAACTTCATAAACCTTTTTTTTATTATTTATGACCCCAAATAAGGTTCGGAAAAACACCAATAAAAGGCTCCGAAAGGAGTCTGAAAAGTCTCCAAAAACCCTCAGAATGGAGGAATAAATGGCTCCGAAAAAGGTTCAGAAAAGCACCAATAAAAGGCTCCGCAGTCATAAAACGCTTCAAATTCATTGAAATCAGACTCATTTCTGACTCTTTTTTATGAAGTCGTTGGAGTGCCCGCGTAGATCGATTTTTCGCTCCATTTGGTCTCCGAAAGAAGCTCATTTTGGAGAGTAAAGCTCTGAGAAGTGAGCGTTTTATGGCTCCGAAAGGAGTCTTTTTTTGCACTTTTGGTTATCTGGGAAATGCCATCATATCACCAATTCTCTATCAAATACAGAAAAATGTGTACAGTGTTGCCAGGATACAATTTATTTTGGAGATAGATTCGAGAAAAAGGAGCCAGATTTGTTCAAGAAAATCCAAAACATGTAAAAAAAGAGTTAAAAAGCACTTAAGTATTTTGTATGTAAGTTTTTACATTTATTTCATACTAGCAGGGTACCCAGCTTTGCTCGGTATGTAAATAAGTAGTTAATAAATTTTTGCTACACTCAATTGCGAAAACAATTTACAGACCCCTCTTTTTGACTCCTTACCTGTGCCTAAACATTCCCCAAGTTATCCCCAGTAATTTTTCAAAGAAATTTCAAATATACAGTCACAACTTATCTAGAGTTTTATTAAAGATATGCTGATATCCACATAGGACGGCAGTGTACCGAGGCAATTGATTTCAAAGGAACTCCTATTTTTTTTTTGACAAAGTATAAAATTGTGTAAGAAAAAAAATTTCATAGGTACATACATACCTCCCTAAAAATCAGTATATATTTTTTGTTTGTTGTTCGGTTTTGATAAAACAAAGTGCAGGTCCCTTTCTAAGCTTGAAACAGTCCATTAGTGAAACTCTCATCAAAATCCATTCCTTAGTTTCCGAGATCCTTAAGTTCAAACAGACAGACAATAATTTTAAAAATGCATCAGATGAACTTTACAGCATTCCCTAAGTCATCCCCAATCATTTTTTCAAAGAAATTTTTAATTTACGACTTTTCTAGAAATTAATTATGGTATAGATTTATGATGTTTAAAACGTATAAAAAGTATACATAATTAACTCAAAAAAAAAAAAAATAAGTGTGTTCTTGAAAAATTATCAAGCTTCATAAATAGCTAAGACAAAAATATTTAATTTTCAATAAATAAAACTCAAAAATCATTTTTATTTTTACGTTAAAGCCAAATGAAGTCATTTTATTTCTGACTCAGAAATCAAAAATCTTGAAATATTTTTCTGATCATTTATCATGGACAGAATGGGGGGGTAAGGTTGTTCAGAATCTTTAGGAAATTAGGAAAGTGATTTTTACACACAATTTACTTGTACTTACCTTTCCATTTTGATTCTTGTTCGCAAAATAAACATATGGCAGCTACGAATGTTACTCAACCAAGTTAACAGATTTAGGTATTTGTTATCGGTGAGGGAAACTGAGTTGCCACATGGTACACAATGAAACTAATATAATAATTTCGACATCGATTATAACAGAAATAAAAACTTTCTTCATTTTACAATACAATTTGTCCAAATAAATTTGTAGCGAAAAACAGAGCTAAAAATGAAAAGAAAGGACCAGAAAAGGAGCTAGGAGCTAAAACAAAATTTTAGAGCTAAACGCCAAAAAAAGAGCTAGATTTAAAGCACCAAAATGGCAACACTGAATGTGTACAACCAAAAAAAATTTCTGGGGGTATAGTTTTAGGCATCAGAGTATGCAGTTTCAGTTTGAAGAATATTTAAATTTATGATGTATGGGTCTAGGTATCTGTTTCAGCAAATATGTTTATCTTAGTGAAAAATGTATGCGAATTCAAATCTAAATTAAAACCCCCCCAAGGCTAATTCCTCCGCACGGCCCTGGGTATACATATTTATGTACAAAGCATTGCTAGCGACCATCATAAACGTTGTTCAACTAGCAAGCAATGAACATAAAATAGGAACTTACCTCTTGAGCAACGCCGTAAGAAATAGTGGTAACCAGAATGAAAACGACAAACGACAAGCGACATCTGTCAAATTATTTTTACACGTGTTCTTATGGGGAGGAATTTTTTGAACACGACGCGACAAAGCGGCAATCAATCACAGATGCCGTTGTCGCCAGATTAAATCTAATTCTATTTTGACAAGCGGCAGATGGTGGCGTTTGGTTTTTTTGACAATAAAAACGAAAGGAAGAGTAAATAACTTGTAAAATAAGTTCCAATTATTACAGAATATGTCTCTTTCACACTTTTTACAAAATTTTTTTCTACTTTTCAAGATGATTCGCACCTGTCGCCCCTGCTCTCAATATTAATCATGTCGCCAATGCTTGACGGCAAATATCGTGAAGCTTCAGTTTTTCTTCGTTGTCGTTCGCCGCCGTCGTGTTCATTGGACGGGCCTAAGGACGGTTGCTCTGAGGATTGCCCTTTTATACCTGCTCGCTAGAGCTTTTACTAGGTTTAGGTGTGGTGAGTAATATAATAGTAATATAATAAAATAGAGGAGTCAATAGAGCTTTCAACTCTTTGTCCATATGATTGACTAACTACCTAAAGACACTAATGCACAAATCGTGCAGTACGAGTCAGTGATCATAACAATAGTAACTTATATACAAACAAATAACATAAAATACTTATGTTGCGTGATATTCACGTTGCAACCTCCCCTTGACGGATGATGAGTAAAAGACTCAGTCGTCAACAATTTTGGCTCTTTCTCTCTTCCTTATGGGTTTTACAGGTGTAGGTGAATCGTCGGTATTGGTGCCTCTATATATTGATAAGGCAGATGCATGATATGCCCCAAGTGGCATGTTTGGTTCGCTTTTGGCGGCAATTTCGTATGTGGATGTACCAATCATCCGCGTAACAACATATGGTCCATCTCGTTTGGGTAAAAATTTGGAAGTCACCCCTTTTGCTGCTTGACTTAGCACATGCGCCTTTACTAACACTTCTGTACCTACGTTGAGGTCCTCTTGACGTCGTCGGTTTCTATCCACATACAATTTATTTTTATCTTGCATCAATTGCTCCTTTTCTTTCGCACTCTTAAAATTGTCTGCCATACTCTTCAGATATGGTGTTATTTGTGGTATAAAATTCTCACTCTCGGTTATGGCCCTAATAGCATGATGAACATCATCGAGAGTCCGCAACTCTCTTCCAAACCTAACATCCCACACATTGTGCTGATTTTGAACGAAAATGGCTAACTGAGCTTTCAAGTCACGGTTTTTACGTTCAACCGGATTTGCTTCAGGGTGGTATACGGGAGTGAATATTTGTTGTATTCCCAAACAGAATGCAACTTGTTGCATGATAGCTGACACAAACTGTACCACATTGTCTGACTTGAGTCGCCGCAGTACCCCATATCGTAAAAAAATTAGTTTATTAGAATCTTTGCGCACATTTCGGCTGTAGCTTCTACCATTGGAAAAAGTTCCACCCATCTACTTGCAACATCTTCTGCTATCAATATCCATTGGTACCCTTCAGTGGTCTTCGGTAGCGGCCCAAATACATCAACAGCCACTACTTCAAACCTTTGTTTGCTTACACTTGTTTGCAATAAGCCCATCGGCTTCATGTTAGTTGCATTCCAGGCCAGAAATAACGATTTGCGATGCGGGCAATAGTTTTGTCGACTCCATAATGGCCGGCAGTGCTTTCGTCGTGGTACGCCTTTAAAATATCCAACCGCTCCTGGTGTGGCACTACAAGTTGAGCATCCTCTACGTCGTCATTCGCGTAGCAATATAACACGCCATCAATTAGGAGGTAACCCCGATTGCACCATAAAGTGGCATTCTCATCGCCATCTTCTATTGATTTAATAACGTTTTGAAGATATGCATCTTTTAGCTGTTCTTCTCGCAGCTCACTACTACATCAAAAGCACATTTGCAGTGCCCATCTTGCGAGGCGGCCGGATGGTGATCCGTCAACAAGCGTATTTCCGCGCCGTCAATATACCCCCTGAACTTTGCACATGCCCACCCAAGGTTCGTTCCAATGCCAAACGGCATTTTTCTTCAGGAGGTCAGTAAGGGGTTTAGTGATTGTTGGGAATTGGTCGATAAACGCCGATCCCACGAGCAAGTCTGTATGAACGATATAAGTTCTTTAAGATGACGCGGCTCTTTACGCTGAGTTATCGCAATAGTCTTATCAGGGTCAACTTTAATGCCTTCAGCAATGAGTACGTGACCAAGATATTTTACACGCATGCAACAAAATCTACATTTCTCCATGTTTACCCTTAACTTGAACCTTTGAAGGATTTCAAAAACGATACGTAAATCACGTATATGATCTTTAAACGAAGTAGGGCATATAATTATGTCGTCTAGGTATGCTAGGATTTGTACATTTGGTAACGACATTTTGAATCGGTCTATCAAACGCTGAAAGGTCGATGGCGCATTTCGAAGGCCGAACGGCATCCGTTTGTAGCGGTATGTGCCAAAAGGCGTAATAAGGCACGTTTTGTCACGATCTGGCTCTGCAACAGCAATTTGAAAATATCCAGATTGCAGGTCCAGGGTTGCCATACATTGTGTGCTTTTTGCGGCATGCATCAAATCGTCCATTCGAGGAATCGGGTACCTATCAGGTTTCGTAATCGCATTAACCTTGCGGTAATCAACACATACACGTGTACTTCCATCTCGCTTTGGTATCATAACCACAGGTGATGCCCATGCAGAATCAAACTCTTCAATGACGTCATTTTCAATCATTTTGTGTATTTCCGATTTTAACTCACGCAGCTTAGGAAAAGACATACGGTACGGTGGTATAGCAATAGGCTTGTGGTCTCCTGTGTCAATAAAATGCTGAGCATAGGGTGTCGGCTCATAAGATGCCCCAAAAACAGCTGAGTAATCGTTCAGCATATCGTCTAACTGCACCTTTTCAGATTGTGCCAACTCAGCTCCATCTGACTCTTTAAAAAAAACGAAAGTCTATTGAAAACAAGTCCGTAGCCGAAGGATTATAAACGCATCTAAACAGACCGTTACCATATTTCCTATCTGGTGTTATCGACTGTGGCGGAAGTGAATCCCTAAACAGTTCTTGGGTCGAGTGTGGCGAGTATCTCCACGGATCTGCTGGTCCATAATATTCGAATTCAGACACATATACTTTGGGTTTGTCTACTTCCCTTTTTACCACATTGTAAGTGAAGTAACACTGGAGTTTAGCGTCTGATACAAAAGTGAGTCTTTATTAAAAATTCTTTCTCTTTTTATACAAATTATTGACTTACACGTATAAGCTTAAACACTAATACTTACAAACTACTTTCCTAATGTGTAAATATGTAGAATATGTAGAAATGTCTAGCGTCAGCATTTTGCGATCAAGTGCTGTCATATGTAACCAAATATGCGTCATGTGCTACTAAAGTTGAATTCCCGCTGAGTTCATGATTTATCTAGGTCACTGGTGTTTGTTTATTGTGACGAAATATTCTGAAGTCAACAGCCTGTTCGTCACACTACACCATCCACCTTAAGAATAGTCATATGTAATTGGTTGAAATTGGATATGACTATTAATAAGTGCTTTTTGCGTTTTATTGTAATTTCTTGTTGTACATATTTTTTTTGGTATTGCTCGCGTTGTTTGTTTATTTGTTTACATTCGCTTTGCGCGTACATATATATAATATTTTTTTTCTTTGTGTATATTTGTATCATTATGAGTAAAGTGTTTACAAACATTTTGTGTTTTGTTTTTTTTTTTTTTTCAACATACTGACTTTGTTTATGTGTGTTCGTGTGCATATTTACATATATTACTTTGAGTAATCTGGAGTGCTTTATTTTAGATTTTGTTTTTGTATTACTACGGTGTTATACTGGTTTAAGTCTATTTTTATGAATTATTATTTATTTATTACTATCGCCTATGTTATGTGGTACTAATTTATTATTATTTATACCTATACTTTTAACTTTATATTTTCCTTTATATCTACTATCTAACTTATGGGAGGCCTCTTCTCTAACTAATACTAAATCTCCTATATTTATCTCCTTACTATAACTACTTTTATCATAATTAAACTTTTGTTTTTCTTTAGCCTCTTGGACTAATTTTCTAGCTCTCTGCTGTGCTATCTGGAGTATATATTTTATTTCTTTGTCATAAGCCTCGTAATTGTACAGTGAGCTGATTTTATTTTCTTCTAAAAATTCGTAATTTGGTGGATTTTTCCCAAATATGAGCTCAAACGGGCAATATTTATGTATGGTAGATGGCGTTGTATTGTAACAATACGCCAATCTTCTTTGTCACTGGATATGTACGAGCGTACATATTCATTGAATGTTCGGTGACTGCGTTCTACTGTACCCAAGGTTTGATGATGGTAGGGTGTTGAGGTTTTATGCTCAACTTTTAGAAATTTACACAGTTCTTTGAATAAGTTGTTTTTATATTCGGTGCCCATGTCTGTGATAATTGATTTTATGTGTCCATAAATCAAAATGAAGTTTTCAAACACGGCCTTAGCAACTGTTGTTGCGTGTTTGCTTGGGACTGGAATCGCTACCAAGTATTTTGTTAGATCGCATATAATGGTAACTGCATATTCGTTTCCATTTATCGATTTCGGTAATGGTCCGACTGTATCGATTTGTACAATGTCAAATGCCTTCGGAGGTGTCTCCGTTATTGTCATTGGCTCTTTTATGTGTTTATTTGTTTTATTTTTCTTGCAGTGGATGCAGTTCTTTACATATATATTTTCTCATGTCATTTTTCATATTCAGCCAGCTATATCTCTGCTTGATCTTGTCTGTCATGCGATTTATTCCTGGGTGGCCACCATTAATAGGATCGTCATGATATTTTTGCAGGATTTCTTCTATTTTCCCGGGATCTGTCACATTTATAACCTCTGGGGTTAGTGCTATTTTTAGTTTTTTGGTCAACTGTATTTGTACAAGTAGTAAATTGCCGGCTTCGTTTTCGAGCCTGGGAAAGAATTGTCCTAAGTCAATCTTATCCTCAACAATTAGGTTGCTTGTATCAATATTGCTACAAATTTTCTGTCCTTTTTTGAAATATAATTTCGGAGAAGAGAAAACGAGCTCGACTAGTCTTTTTACTTCAAATTTATTTAGCGCTTCATATATTTTGGGGTTCTCTTTGTTTCTTTGTTTATCTTCAACGTTACTGTTGGTATTTTTTGCTGCTGATCTTGTTTTTACTCTTAGTATTTTAGTTGCTTCCACATATCTTTTAAATTTGTAATTGTTATGCGGGACAATGCATCCGCAACGTGGTTTTCTTTTCCTGCGATGTACTCCACTTCAAAATCGTACTTTTCTAAATCGCTACGTACGCGTGTTAATTTAGATGAAGGACTCCTCATTGAGAATAGGTATGTTAAAGGACGGTGGTCAGTTTTAACTAGGAATTTTCTGCCATAGACGTATGGTCTGAAGAAGGTTATGGCCCAGTGGATTGGGGCTAGTTCTTTCTCTATTTTCGCTTTGTTGGTTTCGCCTTTTGTAAATGACCTAGAGGCGTAAGCGATTGGTAACTGCATGCCATTGTGCTCTTGGCTAAGGACTGCTCCGCAAGCGTATCCACTTGCATCTGTTGTAATGCAGAATTGTTTATCGAAGTCAGGGTATTGCAAAAGTTTTGGGCTGATTAATGCTTCCTTTAAGTAGACAAAAGCTTTTTCGCATTCTTCTGTCCAATCGAAGGAAACATTCTTTTTGCAAAGTCTAGTTAATTTTCTTGAGTGTTCTGCGAAGTTAGGTACAAATCTTCTGTAGTAATTGCAGAAGGCTACGAATCTTTTGACTTCGTCTGCTGTTTTTGGTGTTGGATACTTTTGAACTGTTTCAAATTTGCTTGGGTCAGGCAATATTCCTTTGTTTGTACATTTATGGCCTAAATAAGTTACTTCTTGGTTGAAAAATAGACATTTGTCTGGATGCAGTTTTAGATTATATTTTCTACAAGTGGAGAACACGTCTCTTAAATTTTTTTAGCATGTGGTTTTCAGAACAGCCTAATACAACCAAGTCATCCAGAGAGGAAGGCTTGGGATGGTTTGAGCCCTGCGAATGCTAGGGTCATCATTCTTTGGAATGAATTTGGTGCTACTTTTAATCCATATGGTAGTCTTTTGAACCTGTATGTGCCGTTTTCAGCTGTGAATGAGGTGACATCTCTCGAGTCCGGGTGTAATTCTATTTGGTGGAAACCTTCCATGAGGTCTAGGCATGAAAAATATTTTGCTCTACCAAGTTGGTCTAGAATATCATCAATTCTTGGGAGTGGGAATTTGTCTGCTGCTAACTTTTTGTTAACTTGTCTGTAGTCAATCACCAATCTCCATCTTTTTTCTGTGCTTCCTGGAAGCGATTTTTTAGGAACCAGTAAGATTGGGCTATTGTACTCTGATATAGAGGATTCTATTATATCATCGTCGATTAACTTATTAATATGTTTGCTGATTTCTCCTTTTTGTGTCTGCGGTAGTCTATAATTTTGTATGTAAACAGGGGTGTCATCCTTCATGTGTAATTTTTGTTTGTAAAAGTTGTTTGATGAAATTGGTTCTGTTTCTAGTGCAAATATGTCTAAGAATTCTGTGCATAATGATGTTAACTGAGGGTTGACGAAATTTGGAAAATTTTTGGTTAGTCTTTTTAGTTTTTCTGTATTGTTGCTTTTTTCCTTATGTGTGGGTGTTTCAATTAGTGTGTATTCGTCTAGATTTTCGGTGTCGATTTTGTAGTTTTCAATAGTTGCGTTTTTATGTGTTGTGTTGATAATTCTAACGAAAGTTTGATCTGTGTTTGTGATTGTATTTGCTATGAAGATGACTTCTGATAATTGTTGGTGAGGTATAAAAATGTTTTGTTATTTGTAATTACTTTAACTTGCCTGATGACTTCCGACCTAGCTGGGATCGTGATTGTATTGACAGATAGACAATTTGTTAGGTTCATAGTAATTGTTTGTGGGAAATCGTATGGTCTTAGGATTAATTTATCCTCCGTTTCGCCATAGTCTAAAATGCAATTGTATTTCTTTATAAAGTCTAGTCCTCTTATTCCATCGCATGGAATTGGGAAATTGTCTTCTACGACGTGAAATTTATGGTAAATTAGAAGGTCATCGCCTTTTAAGTCCGCTTTAACTGTACCTAGTGTTCTAGTTATACCCTGACCAATGCCCTTTAAATCTGTTATTTGGTCTGTATTTATCTTATTATTACTGCTTATTTGATGTTTTTTAATAATGGAGATATCGGCTCCTGTGCCAACTAGGTTAGGTTAGGTTGAAGTGGCTGCCAAAGAGGCACACTTAGGCCAGTAACATTAGGCCCGTTGTGATACCACATAGAGACACCTTTATACCTCCTCCTCTTCGAACCACTTGGAAGACTTGATGAAGGCCATCACGTCCTTGATGTCATACTTCGCAATTTGGCGAATGTTGTCCAGGAAGGGAGCACCCAGGAAGCGACGTCTAACGCCGCTAAGTGCGGGGCAGT
The DNA here is from genome assembly GCA_951509765.1 of Sphenella marginata. NCBI lineage: Eukaryota > Metazoa > Arthropoda > Insecta > Diptera > Tephritidae > Sphenella > Sphenella marginata. The sequence continues at coordinate 63,482,475 of OX608078.1, read as the reverse complement.
TGCAGATAAGAAATTTGAGATAGAATTATTTAATGATGTCCTTGTAGATATAAAACTGTTTAGGTGTAGGTTTAGTACACATATTTTTCTATTTATTGGTCTTGAAGTGGAGTCTCTTGGTTTTCCGTCTGGTTGCAACTGCTCACGTTGCGTGTCTGGCTATAGGGTCTGTTGCCATTCTGTGCTTGTGCTCCTCTCTGGGAATTGCTGTTTTGTCTAAAGTTATTGTTGTATCTTGGTTGCGGTCTGAATCTCCTGCCTTGGTAGTTTCCATAGTTGTTACCTCTGTAACCTCCACGGAAATTACTTCGGCCTTGACCTTGTCGTTGTACATTCAGAATTGTGTTTGAGCTGCCTGTTATTTCAGTGCAGCTGTTGGTGAATTTAGAAATTGCGTCGTTCATTGTGGTGAACGTTCCAGCTTGCATGATCATTTTGACCTTGTCATTGGAGATGTTTTTACACATAGCTTTGACTGCTACTTGTGTTGAGTATTTCGTTGCCAAGTCTGGGTTGAGTCCATCCGAAATATAAGCTCCTTCCAATGACCTGGTAATTTTTTCTATTTCCGCTGTATATTGATTTGCAGTTTTACTACGTTGTTGGATGTTTAGGAGTTTTGCTGTTAAAACTTCTACTGATTCTCCTTTTACTGCAGATTTTAATTTTGATTTTATTTGGGTTAGCGTGTTTTCAGTACTAATAAAGTTTCTTGCCGTGCCTTTTAGCTTGGTTTTTATTATTGTTACCGCTAAGGCTTCGTGGGCTTCTTTGATTTGATCGAGTATGTCAAGGGCGTCTAAGAAACTTTGTAAGTTCTCTGGCTTACCATCAAACTCTGGTAGCACTGATGAGGCAGTTTTAATAAAGTCCACAATGGTTTGTGGCATTGTGACGTTTTGGTTTTGGGTAATTACCGGTTCGGACGATTGGGATGGTCTTGTTTATGCATTTGTATGCTTTATCTGCTTTTATTTTTTCCTCTTTTAGTGCCTGATGGATTTCTTGCCAATTATTCATTTCTTGGTGTACAAGAATTTAAAGAAAAGGATTTTTTTTTTGTGTTTATATACCATGCCATTTTGAATAAAATTAGTAGATAAAAGATTTTTATTATTTTTCAATGAGAAAATTTTTATTTATTTATTTTGTATTTCTTAGCTCTTTTACCCTGTTGTCTTGCTATCTTCCTGAAGTAGTTTAGTGGAAATTGCTATTAATTCTTTAACTGTGTCTTCGCATTTTTTGAAAACCCTGTCAAATTCTTCTTTTGTAGAAATCTCTTGCATCGCTACTCCAGTTTACTCTAACAAAAAAATTTTCTAAAGGTTAAACTTTTTTCCTATCTATCTTTTTTTTTTGTCTTTATTTATAGTTAAAATATTTTCTAATTATCTGATTGATTTTTTCCTAAGCAAAAATTTTCATTTTTGCTAATTGTTAGGCTGCCGTGTGGCTTGCCGGAATTTGTTCTAAAAATTTTTTTTGATGGTTGATGTTTTGAAGGTTGAGCTTGTGGTGAAGGTGTAAGTATCACCATCCTTTTTCAGTTCCACGGTGGGGATAATGCTGTTACCTATTTTACGTAAAACCATTCCAACAAATATATTTATGCTGCCAGTCTTCTGGATGTCTTCTGTTTGGTGTTGGAGGGTTCATTCAAAAATATTTGCCGAAAAATACTTATGCTGCCAGTCTTCTGGATGTCTTCTGTTTGCTGTTGTAGGTTTCATTCAAAAACATTTGCCGAAAAGAAGTCCAAATATGGCCGCAACACTTGTCAACGCTATATAAAATATCAGAATTTGCTTCTCGCCTGCTGTCCTGGCGGGATTATGACTGGCTGATATTAAGCCTGGCAGGATCGCCATGTAAGTGATGTAACACTGGAGTTTAGCGTGTGATCTAAAAGTGAGTGTTTATTAAAAATTCTTTCTTTTTTTATACAAATTATTGACTTACACGTATAAGCTTAAACACTAATACTTACAAACTACTTTCCTAATGTGTAAATATGTATAATATGTAGAAATGTCTAGCGTCAGCATTTTGCGATCAAGTGCTGTCATATGTAACCAAATATGCGGCATGTGCTAGTGAAGTTGAACTCCCGCTGAGTTCATGATTTATCTAGGTCACTGGTGTTTGTTTATTGTGACAAAATATTCTGAAGTCAAGAGCCTTTTCGTCACACTACAACATCTTCTGGTTTACGTTTAGCGTTATCATCAGTTACTTTTATGCACTCGATTATATTTAAATCAAGCGGCAAACAATCAACAAAATCAAGATGCTTAGCCGGTTCGTCTTCAAAGTACCAATATTTTTGGCCCATATTCAACACAATACCTGACTTTTCCATGAAGTCGGCACCTAACAAACGTCCTATTATTTTTGCCATTTGGCAAAACTATGAATTGCACATCCAGATAACGTCCACCAATCAACATTTTAGCTACAGTTGACAAGCATTTTTGTGATGATCTTACACCATCAGCGAAGGTTATTTCACAATTTATGCTTTTGAACACACATTTCATACGATCCCTGACCCTTTTAAAGTTTGCACTTGCAACGCTTGTACGTGCACCGGTGTCAAAGTATGCTTGACCTGGGACCCCAAAAAGTTGAATATTCACGATTGGAATGTCTCTGCCTACCGTGACGTTTATTGTATTGAAATTTACAGTACCTGAACTTTCTACTGACTTTTTCATGCATCTCGGACAATTTGCGAGTGTAACTCCAGGCGCATTACAACCATAGCAAGACAATTTCGGCTTTTACGACTGAGCTTGCGACAGAATTGCAGCATGTGTGTCTTTAGCCTCCTCATTTTTCTTTTTATAGCATGTTTCAACACACGAACCTTTCTTTCGGCAAAAGTTACAACTAGCCGGACCGCTCAACTTTTGAGAGTCAGCTTTCACGACTTGGTTTTTACGCTCTTATAATGACAACGCATCCCGTGCGTCCCTTAACTGTCCACCAAATCAGAAACCCGCTCACGACTTATCCTATCACGGATTTGAAAATGTATCAAACCAAACACAATGTCAATTTGGTCAGCTTCGGCTGGAACATTGGTAGTTGTGAGAATAAAGGTGTGTATAGGTTCAGTTTTCTGTTGCTTTGATTCAACGATTTCTGAGCAGTGTTGCCATTTTAGCTTTTTTCAAGCTAGATTTAGCTTTTTTTTTCGTTTAGCCGGAAAAAATGTAATTTAGCTTCTAACTTTTTTTTAAATTTTTTTCGATTTTTGTTTAGCTTTTTTCTAAGATTAATAAAATTCGATAGTATAAAAATTGTTAATCTAGTCTCCACAAAGTATGTATGGATGTATACTGTGTGGTCCGCTTAACACTGAATGGCATCACGAACAATCGATTATTGCACTGTTCTTTTCACCGCCAACATTTACATGTATAAATGCAAAATAATTTTCGAACATTCCTAACGATTCCCGCCGCGTTGTTGCATCGAGTAAAATTAGCAGAAATATGGAAAGGTAAGTTAAAATTGTACATTTTAATGTAAAAATTATTAAATTTATGTTATTATACCTATTAGATATTTTAAAAAAGCTGTGCCGGCTCCAATAGAGACATCTTCGAGTGAAGTCGACAATTTGAATGAAGTTGAACCGAAAAATACTAAAAGGTAAGTGCGTATATCTCATACACATACATCTCATGTACATACAAGTTGTATGAAAGTAACATAAATTAATTGGCGTGCGTGAAAACATAATTTGATTTCCAATTTTGGTTCTGCGTGACACCAGGGTTTGACATATATACACATTTTTTTATTAAGAAAACTTGTGTTTATATCGGTTTGACCAAAAAAGTCTTTTATGTTCGTGCGTTTATATTAGGTTGGGCAGTTAGCAAAAGGCGCATTTTCTATTTTGTTAACTTGAAGTGGAAATAATTTTATGAAATACAAATTGCAATGTTTCGTAGCTTTATATTTATATGATGCAAAGCATCAGTGTATATACAATATTTACTTTTATGAAATTGAAGTACAAATTAAATTTAATGTTTTACTACATGTGTAAAATAGTTATGCTAAGTATTGTTTTTTTGCAATGAAAGTAACGAATAAAACGTAAAGCTGGCGTTTTACTTTTAGCTTTTTTTTAGCCGTAAAGTTTTGGTTTTTTTTTTAGCTTTTTTTAGCTCTTTTTTTTATCCATCTAGCTTTATTTCTGAAAATGTTCTGGCAACACTGTTTCTGAGTATATACGCCATACTGGCTTAGGCGGTGAAAATGCTTCACGTAGCATGCGACAACGTCACCAAAAGCTTCGGCTTTTGTTTTAACACCTTGCCACCATTCTGCTGCATCTCCCTCTAAAACCATGGGCATACCGCTAATCGCATCTGAATCGCTAACTTTTTCTACTGCTTTAAATGTCAAAACAGCCGCTAAAAACTCTTCTGCCTTTGTGGAGTTACGCTCACCTTTATTTATTTATTTATTTATTTATTAATTTGTTTTAAGTCGACACAAACAAAGAGGTCGACTGAGGACAGATACTATTAAAATTGCACATAACTTAAAAACTAACAATATGAATTAAAGTATTACATGAGATGTTTGGAGAGGCAGTGTCTCCCATCCACACACACATACGGTCGATTATTCACGGTTATTCAATGTTGTCATCAGAGCTAGTTGGCTATTAACTGGAAAGATTAGAGTGGCCGTGATTGCTGTTCATCTTATAAAACGATCGGTTCATCCATAAGGATGGTCTTGAAAATCATTGACTGTTCCATCCTCACCGGGTGGTTGAAGAGGCCGAGTCTCCAATCCACCCTGACATACGGTCGAGTAATAATTTGTTTAAGTCTGTTCGTTGATATTGTGTGAGAAGCTGGTGGAATGGACGCGATTCCACGCAGCGTTCGGGGCAACAACGGAATATTTATCATTTAATATTGTGCCTTGAAATCTTGAATTATCCATAGGATGGTTGAAGAGGCCGAGTCTCCAATCCACCCTGACATACGGTCGAATATTTATTTATGTAAAGTCGAGTACCAGAGCGATATGAGATTTGCTGGCGGAATGGACGTGATTCCGCGCAGCAGATAATTAATTAATTAATTGTATGCGTTGATATATGTGTGCTGCCGGTGGAATGGACGCGATTCCACGTAGCGTTCGGGGCAACAACGGAATATTTATCATTTAATATTGTGCCTTGAAATCTTGAATTATCCATAGGATGGTTGAAGAGGCCGAGTCTCCAATCCACCCTGACATACGGTCGAATATTTATTTATGTAAAGTCGAGTACCAGAGCGATATGAGATTTGCTGGCGGAATGGACGTGATTCCGCGCAGCAGATAATTTAATTAATTAATTGTATACGTTGATATATGTGTGATGCCGGTGGAATGGACGCGATTCCACGCAGCGCTCAGAGCAACAACGGGTGGAGGACTTACATGATATTAGTCAGCGTTAAGCAGGAATGCAAGTATTAAATTTTGAAGTGAGGCAAAAGAACATTCGAAACTAATGCAGCTATATAACTCGTTGTAAAATGAACACCAAAGGTTTAGAGGGTGGTTTTTTGCGAAGTTTTGACGACAAAGGGGTAATTGAAAAGGCACATAGTGCCTGGACGCCCTAGCGGGTACAGCAAAACTCAGTCGACTAACAAGATCAGATGAATCGATTTCACCAACAATCAGCTTATGGAGGAACATTACACCTAGTAAAACCCTACGATTTTCCAGAGAAGGTAAATTTAAGAGGAGAAGCCTACTTCTATAAGGGGGCAGGTGAGTAGTTGGATTCCAGTTAAGACCCCGCAAAGCAAAAATCAAGAATTGCTTTTGTACTGACTCAATCCGCTGTATATGAACTTGATACAAGGGACACCAGACACACGAGCAATACTCAAGTATTGGACGAACCAGCGATGTGTAAAGAACTTTCGTGAGGTACGGGTCGTCAAATTCTTTAGCCCATCGTTTAACAAAACCAAGCACACCCATGGCTTTGTTAGCAATAGATGAAATATGCATATTAAAACTTAGTTTAGGGTCAAAAATAACACCTAAATCAGTTACAACAGATATGCGTTCCAAAAGAGAGTCATTTAGTACGTAGGAGACCAAAACCGGCTTAACTCGATGAAAAGTCATTAGCTTACATTTCGAGCTATTCAATATTAATAAATTTACTGCACACCAGCAGCGAAATGACTCCAAATCGGCCTGAAAGAGATCTCCACGGGAAGGTACAGTAGGCGAATAGGTGAAACAAAGTTTCACATCGTCCGCATACATAAGAGTTCGAGAATGAGAGATGATTTGGGGTAGGTCATTTATGAACAGGGTAAAGAGTAAGGGGCCAAGATGACTACCCTGGGGGACACCGGAAGTTACGTCAATGGACTTAGACAAAGTATTTTTAAACAACACCTGTTGAGTCCTGTTTGTAAGATAATTTGCAAGCCATAATAATAACTGATTTGGAAAACCCAGTAAATCGAGTTTATGGATTAAAAGCTCATGGTTGACAGAGTCGAAAGCTTTGCTGAAATCGGTATAGACCACATCCGTTTGGTTACCTTTCAAGAAACCGTCCATAACAAAGGAGGAGAACTCAAGCAAGTTAGTTGAGGTAGATCGACGAGGTACAAAACCATGCTGACACGGTGATAATAAACACCTACACCGGTATTGCAGCTGGCGAGTTATTATGTGTTCAAAAGTTTTAGGAATAGCTGAGAGCTTAGCTATGCCCCTATAATTCTCAATATTTGACCTGCTACCTTTTTTATGTAAAGGTATAATAAAAGATTGCTTCCAGATTGTAGGGAACGCAGCAGATTCAAGAGATAGTTTGAACAGTTTAAAAATTGGGTCAGAAAAATGTATAGCACAGTAGCTCAACACGCAACTGGGAACACCATCCGGACCAGGGGAAAATGAAGGTTTCAGTTCAAGAAGACTTTGTAGAACAGAATGTTTATCCAAAACAGGCATGTGAATGCTATTAGAGCTATTTAAATTGTAAGGGTAGGGACTGGACTGGAACTTATTAGATGTGTAGGTCGACATAAAGAATTCTGCAAATAATTCAGAAATATCCTGATCCGAACTAGCACTCTTGGATCCAAAGGCGAAGGAAGATGGAAATCCGGTAGTTTTCCGTTTCGAATTGACAAAATTGTAGAACTTTTTCGGGTTGGTAAAGAATTGGGTTTTACAGCCCACTAAATAACTTTTGTAGCATTGTTGGTTGAGCAACTGAAGGTTGGAGCGCGCAACCAAGTATTTAGAATACTCAGTAGATGCACCTGTTCTTTGAAAACGCTTGTAAAACTTAGACTTAATATTGCTGAGTCTCACCAGCTGTTTAGACCACCAGGGCGGCTTTGCCATACCAACACTAATGAAGCGAAAAGGGACACAGCTGTCGAAGAAACCATTTAGGGAACTGTAGAAAACTGAGGTTGCCGACTCGATGTCATCACAAGCATAGAGCTCCGTCCAGTCATGGGTTGCAAGCAACTCGTTGAGCATGACGAAGTTGGCTTTATAGAACCATCGCGTGCGTGATCGCTGCCTACCTTCGGTAGTGATACGCCTCCTGGGTTGCCTAGTGTCCAAAGCAATCTCAAGTGTAGGGTGAAGGGTATCTTCAGGAACAGATAACGGAGTAATGCGATTAAGAGCGACCCCTACAGAGTCGTCCACGAACACCAAGTCAAGTATTTTATTTTTACAATTTTGTACGTTGTTAATTTGTACAAGAGACGTGTCAGAAAGGTCAATGAGAAAATCATGCTGTGAGGTAGGGGTTAAAATGTTTGAGTCACTTGAGCCGACCCAACTCACTACGGGTAAATTAAAATCACCAAGAACTAAAAGGCGATCTTTGTCCCGTAACTGGGAATACAGACTTCTAATAACGGAGTTATGACGATTATAAACAAGTAAATTCGACTGAGGCGGTATATACGAGCAGGAGATAAATACGCAGGAACCAGGCAATGACAGCTTCACAGCGATAACTTCAATGTCAGACACATTGGCCAAGCTGACCAACTCAGATGGAAGACGTGAGTCAACAGCTATGAGGACGCCACCTGCCCTGGTTTCACGATCGCGCCGATAAACGACGTAATTGCTACAGAAAATTTCAGAATTAAAGTTATCTGGCTTTAACCAGGTCTCAGTAAAAGCTATTGCATGGGCAGTAAAAGTCAAGCTATTAAGAAAAAGGTGATTCAATTTGGAGCGTAGGCCACGGACATTTTGGTAGTGGATAACTAAAGTTGACAACGTAGTTAAGCTATTCAGTTTTTTGAAGCGGAGCCAGTTCCTGTTTTGGGCTTACTCGTGTACAAATGTACAATAGAGTGTTCCGGCCAAAACTTAGGGTCAAGTACCCTATCGAAGAATGAGTCCGGCACTGAGACCCTAAAAGATGAAATGTCTCTTTCATACTTGAAATTGAATTTATAAACGCTAATGTTGCTAGTAGGGGCGACACCAAGTTTGGAGCAAACATATGTCTTAATATCTGCCTGAGTCAACGACGCATGCAGCCTAGAAACAAAAATGGCCCTCCGCGGTGGAACACCACTGACCACCCTGATAACATCAGTTTGCGGAGTCACTGTGTGCGAACACTCAGAAGAAGAGTCAAGATTTACGACAGTATTCGAAACTTCAGGGTTGTTTTTATTCTTTTTAGACCTATCAGAACCGCGCCAATTGTTAAAGGGCACGGTTTGCCACTCACCACCAACAGTAGAAGCGGATTGAGAAACGGACACAGTGTTATTGCCACCCGCAGTAACAGCGGATTGAGCCAAGGTACCTGAGCGAATGCAATCGGATTGTGATTGCACGAGCGAAGGTAAGATAGGTGTAACAGCACCATCAGTAGAATTATGAGGAGGAAGGACAGTAGAGAGGGAACCCGAACCGCTAGGTAGCGGCGAAAAAGAAAAAAGATCCGTTTCGGTAGAGGAACAATTTTTGTTAGAAGGTGAAGCACCGGAACTAACAACAGCAGCTTTTAGCGAATTTATTTCCACAGTCAATTTATCAATTTTCTTGTTATTGATTTTGGCACTGTTTTTGTTCTTCACTTTAACCTTATCATTTACCTTTTCTTTTTCCTTTGCACTGGGTTTGTTCCCTTCAGATTCAATAATGATTTTTTTAAGATCATCAATTTGAGAAGTTAAATCCTTGAACCTAATCTCAAAAGTAGTCATGATAGTCTCAAGGCCCAGCTTTTGGGAGGAAATGACAGAGTCTAACACCTTCGAAATTTTTTCGGGTCCATTGACACAGTCAGGGCAGAAATACCGAAAATGGGTGTTTATTCTCAGTAACTTCACATCGTATTCCGCAATAGGGCCCTCACAACAGGTTCGATGGTAAAGCCTCTTGCAAAAACCACTACAAGGAACTATAAGAAGCTCAGATCTTCCGAAACATTTATCACATTTCCCACAGAACTCATCCATGATAAAGAGCGTATGTGAAAAGTAGGTACACAATAAAAAGGAAAGTGTTATACTGGAACTCAGCACACTAAGCTAACGATTGCACAGTCGGCCAGCAGTGAACACAGGCAGTATGAGCGCGCAAAGCAGTAAAAGGTGTTATACTGGAACTCTGCACACTAAGCTAACGATTGCACAGTCGGCCAGCAGTGAACAGGCAGAATGAGCGTGCAAAGCAGTAAACCAAAAAAAAAGTGATTTGCAAATAGCAACACATAAACAGATATATGTGTGTATATAGGCACACTCAGAAATTTAATGTAGATTTCAGCACTATTTATTAGGAATTGCACAATTATACACTGTTTTCCTATGTAGGACCAACAAGTCTAGCACAGGCAGTCACTGTTGAATGCAATTAGAACAATATTAAGGCCAAATAAAGGCAAAAATCGAAATGAAAAAAAACGAAATAAAAGAACACGTCCGCACTCGATGACAGCTGATCAGGCATCACGGGCAGTGCAATTGCTGAAAGAGCCTGGACGTTGGTTGCTATGGTTGACTGATCGGAGCAATCTAGTGAATTGGTCATCAGAAATGGTCGTCATTTTGTTGGCTTTATTTAAAATACGCTCGCTTCGGCGAACAGGCGTTTGAATCAAGAGGTTTGTGTTTGCCACTATGTTGGGCGCCAATTTATAAAAAGGGCGGGCTGAGCGGGGGTTGAAGATTACTTACCGCCTCTTGTTATGGTACGAGGAATCGAACGTAGCTTAGGGTTAATAACCAAAAGTGCAAGGCAAAATGAAAATAGGAACTTAGCTCTTGACCAATGCCGTAAGAAATGACGATTGCTCTGAGGATTGCCCTTTTATACCTGCTCGCTAGAGCTTTTACTCATTTGATCCTAGCGGTAGTTTAGGTGTGGTGAGTAATATACAACGATGGGCAGAGCGGCTCTATGGATCCAAGAGAGTAAAATCGTGTGTACGTACACAAAAGCGGAGAGCATAATATGAGCAAGAACTTCGCTCTGTTTGCTTTCATGAGTCAAAGAAACAGGTTTGTGAGCAGTGGGCAAACATTGCTGTTCATTTATACAAAATTGTATGAAGTTTCAGATTGGGTGGGAAATTCAATATTTTTTTATTTTAAATAGCGCTGGAAAGCCACAATGTTTGATTTGTTCTAGGTCGTTAAATCTTATAAAATAGTCTAATTTAAAGCGACATTTTTTCTTTTATTTTTAAATAAACACAGAATTTTATTATTAAAACCAAAATTAAAAGTTGTTTTTGAATAAAGAAGAGCATATTTTTGTTTAAAAAATACAATAAAAAAAACCAAAAGCATATAAAACATCAACATGAAAAAAATTACAGCTATCAAAATTACGGTTTGTCCCACCGTCCTTTCGTAAGCTCACGCATACATGCGCAAGTTGTGCTGATGTTTGTTTGTAGTGGTGCCCACCACTGGTTATATAATAAAATAGAGAAGTCAATAGAGCTTTCAACTCTTTGTCCATATGATTGACTAACTACCTAAACACACTAATGCACAAATCGTACAGTACGAGTCAATGATCACAACAATAGTAACTTATATACATACAAATAACATAAAATACTTATGTTGCGTGATATTCACGTTACAAATTGAAAATATTTCTTGACCATGAAATTGTCATGAATAGCCAAGAAGTTGTTACGTTCCGTTTTGCATATTGAATAATTGCAAATAACCAGATTTTTATATGAATTTCAATGTTATTTCACTATATTTTTTTTGTTTTTCCGAAATTTCAGTTTTCCTTCAAGAAATATAGCGACAACTCATGGTGTAATTACTAGAAGGTGATTGACGTTGGCAGCTTCTCTTTCTAATTCGCCATCTTGAACTCCCTTACAGAATCCAATTTGCCTCTTTGCAAAACTACTTTTTTTTTTACAGGCGATTTTTACAAAAAGTACTAAAACTGATACTCAACCTAACAAATGTATGGGTTGGCCACACCGATCAACTTTTTCATTTTTGTTTTAACGACTTTTCGTTGTCAGTTTATACAAAAATTTAATTTTCAAACAAAAACAAATTTTAATTTCAAATAAAACGCGTGAATTGTGTTAAAGTGGTGTAAATTTGCTGAAATTACTACGTAAGTATACTTATAATATTGCACATCATAAATATTAACAGTCCTTTAGTAATACCAATCTGCAGGATTCCGTTGTTTTTTGGAAAAGTGCAGTGGTTTCGATTCACTATCCCAGATTTATAGTGAAGTTACGGGTAAGTAACTATAAATTCTTAGACATTGTGTCATAACTAGCGTATTTTCCCTTTCCTTTCAGATTTGGGTTTGCTCCTGTATACGTGAGAAGACAACAATATTAAAAAAAAATAGGTGAGATTACAATTTACATACAACATCAAAATCGCAGCAATTCAAGAGACAAATCTCTTCTGTCTTCCAAATCAATATAGCCGAAAAAAGTAGTTCATACACAAACAATTTGAATCACTCTGTAGACATATATGTACGTAGATTAAATAGTACACGAATAAACTAACTTTTCAAGAAAAAATGTTTATAGTTAGACAATATCTAAAGATGAAATATGTTTTTAGTTCAAAAAATGCCTAAAGCAAGTTGTGCCCTTTGTCACAAGACCTGGAAAAATTAAGGTTTAAAAATGTACCACGTTCCACAAAATGAAATAAAAAGAAATAAATGGGCAGATGCCTGTCCCCTGAAGCTAAGATATGCGGTTTGCACTTTTCTCCCGAGGAAGAATGCACTTTCGCATAAAGCGACTTAACAAATTAATGAAAAATTAATAATTGTACTTATTATTTCCACCAGCCAGTGGAACGGTGATTTTAATAATAACTTGTATTACTATGTAAGCATTTATAAAATTAATAAAAAAAAACACCTAATTCCTCAGAAAAAGCCACATTATTTTAAAAAATAGCCCATCCTTTATTTAATACAGCGAATGGTATATTAAAAAAAGGCAAGTATTGCTTGACTCACATTCAATTGCAAAAAACATATAAAGCATAACAAAATTGATGTATGTAAGTACCAAATTATATCGTTATAGACCTTATCTACCTCCTTTCCATATAACTTTTTTGAACTTTTCTGTTAGTGCATGTATCACATGTTTTAATGGATTCCTCTGTCCATTCTAAGAGCTTCGATATATGGACCTCCACATCTATCCATTATTTTTTGCAGTTACAAACCACCGTTATATGGCCAAAACTGCAATGTCCTGTGTACTGAGACACCCTGGATATAAAAAACTAACAAGAAACACAACGAATTTAATAGGGAAAATTACAACAGTTATTTTTTTCTTTAAAAAATTTAGTACTTTGGTAGAAAAATGGTATCAAATAATACTACATATTTTAAAAACGGCCTCTTTTTTTCTTCCCCTTTCTCTCATGCTTCGTTCTGTAAGGGAGATGTCATTTCAGTTGTCACTACGTATATCACCTCTTTATTATTACACCATGGCGACAACTATTTATTTCTTGCTAAAGGCAGAAATGCGCAGGTCGCTTTTTTGTAAACATTTTCCAGAAATTAGCAGTAGAAAAGTAGAAGAGATTCTGACACAAGAAATTTTTCTTAAGCATTTCATAAGTGTCATTTTATATAGAGCTTTTGAATTTCTTTTGAACAGCGTAAAGCCCTAAAAAACAAAAATATTTTCCAATCCCAAAAGAGGAGCGACTAAGCACGTTCATTGATGCATTAAATAACTGTTCCGTGTCTTTTTTCCCTATGGTACATCGATATATAAAAATTGCCTCAACGCTTCCACTTTCCGTTGCTCCTAGCGAACGGTATTTCTCTTCCCTTCGAAGGTTAAACACTTACCTAAGAAGTACAATGGGGCAGTAGCGGCTGGCTCTACTCAACATCCACTCTACTTTTGAAGTAACTCCTGAAGAAATCCTAAACAAACAAGAAAAATAAGTATTGTTTTGTACACGGCTTAAAGCGTTAGCCTAGATTCAAAACTTTTTGGGACTACATATAGTATGACCAAACCAAACTTGGTTTAGATTTAAACTTACGCCGTTTGTTATAGAAATATGCGTAATAAAAACTATTTAAATCTTAAACCGAAAATGTTGTTTTTTATTTTTTTAAAAAATATTAGGACTCCACGTGCCCCAAATCAGTGCGCAATGCTCTACCTACTGAGTTACGGCGCACTCATGAATTTTGTGCGAAAAGTACACATATTCGCTGTGTATACGACTTTTGATGTATTTTTGTTTATCCTAGTAAAGTTTTAAATCTAAACCGCAAAAAATAGAGAATTTTTGTAGGTAATTGAAAGGTTTGGAATCGCTGTCGATTTAGTCGGGGACAGTGTCAGGTTCCGCTCTGTGAAGACGCTGGAAAGATCGCGCAAGTAGTGATTCAGTCTTGTACATAGTTCGTCCGTGGAAAGTCCTTTGCCCGTGGCCATCACGGTGCAGTCGTCAGCGTACGAAACGATAGATGGCGAGGGAGGTATGACGAATGTGGTCAGTGAGAGGTTGAATAGAGCCGCCAAGTACTTGTGCCCCTCGTGGCCGAGGTGTTTGAGCACATTCATGGCAATTTCGTCGGGTCCAAGTGATCTAGAAGGTTTCGCCTTCCTTATAGCTTCCTTAACCGGTGACAGGTAATAGTGTCAATTGACACTATTGCGCTTTCGAAATGGAATTAGTGTCAACAAGGAAATGGAAAATAAGTCATTGACACTATTTCCAAACTGAATTGGAAATAGTGTCAAAAGTGCTAAAAACGGGTCTACCACATTATCCCCAAAATCAAAATCCCTAAAATCAGAATCACCAACACGAAATCCCCATTTTATGTGTGAAATAAATTCAAATTATGTATTGGATAGGTAATTATGCTACCTTTCATTTGAGGTACCACTGTTGTGGGCGCAAAACAGCGTATGTGCAAAATTTAATTTAAAAAACAACCCTGGGCTACATTATTCCAAGTCCTTCTGCTATGGATCCCGCCCATAGAGTGGGAACGGTGGCATGTGGCCGAAGGCCGCCAATGCGAAAAGGTGTTCTGCACAGAAAAAACATGGATCGGAAGTTATAGTTTCATTGTGAAATAAGTCCCAAATAATGGAAATTGTATGATTTTCTTCTAAGAATTTTAATTCGGGTTGTTAGGCCTTCTTTCATTGGGCTTTATTTCATAATGAAAGAAACCTTAACAATTAAGACTTTCTTTCATTTTTAAAATTAGGCTTTCCTTCATTTTTAAAGTCAGACGTTCTTTCACTTTCTTGTTTCTGAGCCGAGTTTTACTTTGAGGATTCTGATTCAGAACAGCCTAATACAACCAAGTCATCCAGAGAGGAACGCTTGGGATGGTTTGAGCCCTGCGAATGCTAGGGTCATCATTCTTTGGAATGAATTTGGTGCTACTTTTAATCCATATGGTAGTCTTTTGAACCTGTATGTGCCGTTTTCAGCTGTGAATGAGGTTATATCTCTCGAGTCCGGGTGTAATTCTATTTGGTGGAAACCTTCAATGAGGTCTAGGCATGAAAAATATTTTGCTCTACCAAGTTGGTCTAGAATATCATCAATTCTTGGGAGTGGGAATTTGTCTGCTGCTAACTTTTTGTTAACTTGTCTGTAGTCAATCACCAATCTCCATCTTTTTTCTGTGCTTCCTGGGAGCGATTTTTTAGGAACCAGTAAGATTGGGCTATTGTACTCTGATATAGAGGATTCTATTATATCATCGTCGATTAACTTATTAATATGTTTGCTGATTTCTCCTTTTTGTGTCTGCGGTAGTCTATAATTTTGTATGTAAACAGGGGTGTCATCCTTCATGTGTAATTTTTGTTTGTAAAAGTTGTTTGATGAAATTGGTTCTGTTTCTAGTGCAAATATGTCTAAGAATTCTGTGCATAATGATGTTAACTGAGGGTTGACGAAATTTGGAAAATTTTTGGTTAGTCTTTTTAGTTTTTCTGTATTGTTGCTTTTTTCCTTATGTGTGGGTGTTTCAATTAGTGTGTATTCGTCTAGATTTTCGGTGTCGATTTTGTAGTTTTCAATAGTTGCGTTTTTATGTGTTGTGTTGATAATTCTAACGAAAGTTTGATCTGTGTTTGTGATTGTATTTGCTATGAAGATGACTTCTGATAATTGTTGGTGAGGTATAAAAATGTTTTGTTATTTGTAATTACTTTAACTTGCCTGATGACTTCCGACCTAGCTGGGATCGTGATTGTATTGACAGATAGACAATTTGTTAGGTTCATAGTAATTGTTTGTGGGAAATCGTATGGTCTTAGGATTAATTTATCCTCCGTTTCGCCATAGTCTAAAATGCAATTGTATTTCTTTATAAAGTCTAGTCCTCTTATTCCATCGCATGGAATTGGGAAATTGTCTTCTACGACGTGAAATTTATGGTAAATTAGAAGGTCATCGCCTTTTAAGTCCGCTTTAACTGTACCTAGTGTTCTAGTTATACCCTGACCAATGCCCTTTAAATCTGTTATTTGGTCTGTATTTATCTTATTATTACTGCTTATTTGATGTTTTTTAATAATGGATATATCGGCTCCTGTGCCAACTAAGAAATTTGAGATTGAATTATTTAATGATGTCCTTGTAGATATAAAACTGTTTAGGTGTAGGTTTAGTACACATATTTTTCTATTTATTGGTCTTGAAGTGGAGTCTCTTGGTTTTCCGTCTGGTTGCAACTGCTCACGTTGCGTGTCTGGCTATAGGGTCTGTTGCCATTCTGTGCTTGTGCTCCTCTCTGGGAATTGCTGTTTTGTCTAAAGTTATTGTTGTATCTTGGTTGCGGTCTGAATCTCCTGCCTTGGTAGTTTCCATAGTTGTTACCTCTGTAACCTCCACGGAAATTACTTCGGAATTGACCTTGTCGTTCAGAATTGTGTTTGAGCTGCCTGTTATTTCAGTGCAGCTGTTGGTGAATTTAGAAATTGCGTCGTTCATTGTGGTGAACGTTCCAGCTTGCATGATCATTTTGACCTTGTCATTGGAGCTGTTTTTACACATAGCTTTGACTGCTACTTGTGTTGAGTATTTCGTTGCCAAGTCTGGGTTGAGTCCATCCGAAATATAAGCTCCTTCCAATGACCTGGTAATTTTTTCTATTTCCGCTGTATATTGATTTGCAGTTTTACTGCGTTGTTGTATGTTCAGGAGTTTTGCTGTTAAAACTTCTACTGATTCTCCTTTTACTGCAGATTTTAATTTTGATTTTATTTGGGTTAGCGTGTTTTCAGTACTAATAAAGTTTCTTGCCGTGCCTTTTAGCTTGGTTTTTATTATTGTTACCGCTAAGGCTTCGTGGGCTTCTTTGATTTGATCGAGTATGTCAAGGGTGTCTAAGAAACTTTGTAAGTTCTCTGGCTTACCATCAAACTCTGGTAGCACTGATGAGGCAGTTTTAATAAAGTCCACAATGGTTTGTGGCATTGTGACGTTTTGGTTTTGGGTAATTACCGGTTCGGACGATTGGGATGGTCTTGTTTATGCATTTGTATGCTTTATCTGCTTTTATTTTTCCCTCGTTTAGTGCCTGATGGATTTCTTGCCAATTATTCATTTCTTGGTGTACAAGAATTTAAAGAAAAGGATTTTTTTTTGTGTTTATATGCGTTGCTGTACGTTATCCAAGTTCTTTTCGTCTGAATTTTCCTAACCGAATTCATATCCTGCCAAACCTATAAGTATCGCATGTAGAGCGGTTTTCCACCATGCCATTTTGAATAAAATTAGTAGATAAAAGATTTTTATTATTTTTCAATGAGAAAATTTTTATTTATTTATTTTGTATTTCTTAGCTCTTTTACCCTGTTGTCTTGCTATCTTCCTGAAGTAGTTTAGTGGAAATTGCTATTAATTCTTTAACTGTGTCTTCGCATTTTTTTGAAAACCCTGTCAAATTCTTCTTTTGCAGAAATCTCTTGCATCGCTACTCCAGTTTACTCTAACAAAAAACAATTCTAAAGGTTAAACTTTTTTCCTATCTATCTTTTTTTTTTGTCTTTATTTATAGTTAAAATATTTTCTAATTATCTGATTGATTTTTTCCTAAGCAAAAATTTTCATTTTTGCTAATTGTTAGGCTGCCGTGTGGCTTGCCGGAATTTGTTCTAAAAATTTTTTTTGATGGTTGATGTTTTGAAGGTTGAGCTTGTGGTGAAGGTGTAAGTATCACCATCCTTTTTCAGTTCCACGGTGGGGATAATGCTGTTACCCATATTACGTAAAACCATTCCAACACTTATATTTATGCTGCCAGTCTTCTGGATGTCTTCTGTTTGGTGTTGGAGGGTTCATTCAAAAATATTTGCCGAAAAATACTTATGCTGACAGTCTTCTGGATGTCTTCTGGTTGCTGTTGTGGGTTTCATTCAAAAACATTTGCCGAAAAGAAGTCCAAATATGGCCGCAACACTTGTCAACGCTATATAAAATATCAGAATTTGCTTCTCGCCTGCTGTCCTGGCGGGATTATGACTGGCTGATATTAAACCTGGCAGGATCGCCATGTAAGTGATGTAACACTGGAGTTTAGCGTGTGATCCAAAAGTATACAAATATTTGACTTACACGTATAAGCTTAAACACTAATACTTACAAACTACTTTCCTAATGTGTAAATATGTATAATATATAGAAATGTCTAGCGTCAGCATTTTGCGATCAAGTGCTGTCATATGTAACCAAATATGCGGCATGTGCTAGTGAAGTTGAACTCCCGCTGAGTTCATGATTTATCTAGGTCACTGGTGTTTGTTTATTGTGACGAAATATTCTGAAGTCAAGAGCCTTTTCGCCACACTACAACATCTTCTGGTTTACGTTTATCGTTATCATCAGTTACTTTTATGCACTCGATTATATTTAAATCAAGCGGCAAACAATCAACAAAATCAATATGCTTAGCCGGTTCGTCTTCAAAGTACCAATATTTTTGGCCCATATTCAACACAATACCTGACTTTTCCATGAAGTCGGCACCTAACAAACGTCCTATTATTTTTGCCATTTGGCAAAACTATGAATTGCACATCCAGATAACGTCCACCAATCAACATTTTAGCTACAGTTGACAAGCATTTTTGGGATGATCTTACACCATCAGCGAAGGTTATTTCACAATTTATGCTTTTGAACACACATTTCATACGATCCGTGACCCTTTTAAAGTTTGCACTTGCAACGCTTGTACGTGCACCGGTGTCAAAGTATGCTTGACCTGGGACCCCAAAAAGTTGAATATTCACGATTGGAATGTCTCTGCCTACCGTGACGTTTATTGTATTGAAATTTACAGTACCTGAACTTTCTACTGACTTTTTCATGCATCTCGGACAATTTGCGAGTGTAACTCCAGGCGCATTACAACCATAGCAAGACAATTTCGGCTTTAACGACTGAGCTTGCGACAGAATTGCAGCATGTTTGTCTTTAGCCTCCTCATTTTTCTTTTTATAGCATGTTTCAACACACGAACCTTTCTTTCGGCAAAAGTTACAACTAGCCGGACCGCTCAACTTTTGAGAGTCAGCTTTCACGACTTGGTTTTTACGCTCTTATAATGACAACGCATCCCGTGCGTCCCTTAACTGTCCACCAAATCAGAAACCCGCTCACGACTTATCCTATCACGGATTTGAAAATGTATCAGCACAATGTCAATTTGGTCAGCTTCGGCTGGAACATTGGTAGTTGTGAGAAGAGTGCACGCTTTCTACGAATAAAGGTGTGTATAGGTTCAGTTTTCTGTTGCTTTGATTCAACGATTTCTGAGCAGTGTTGCCATTTTAGCTTTTTTCAAGCTAGATTTAGCTTTTTTTTTTCGTTTAGCCGGAAAAAATGTAATTTAGCTTCTAACTTTTTTTTAGCCTTTTTTCGATTTTTTTTTAGCTTTGTTTAGCTTTTTTCTAAGATTAATAAAATTCGGTAGTATAAAAATTGTTAATCTAGTCTCCACAAAGTATGTATGGATGTATACTGTGTGGTCCGCTTAACACTGAATGGCATCACGAACAATCGATTATTGCACTATTCTTTTCACCGCCAACATTTACATGTATAAATGCAAAATAATTTTCGAACATTCCTAACGATTCCCGCCGCGTTGTTGCATCGAGTAAAATTTGCAGAAATATGGAAAGGTAAGTTGAAATTGTACATTTTAATGTAAAAATTATTAAATTTATGTTATTATACCTATTAGATACATATTTTAAAAAAGCTGTGCCGGCTCCAATAGAGACATCTTCGAGTGAAGTCGACAATTTGAATGAAGTTGAACCGAAAAATACTAAAAGGTAAGTGCGTATATCTCATACACATACATCTCATGTACATACAAGTTGTATGAAAGTAACATAAATTAATTTGCGTGCGTGAAAACATAATTTGATTTCCAATTTTGGTTCTGCGTGACACCAGGGTTTGACATATACACACATTTTTTTATTAAGAAAACTTGTGTTTATATCGGTTTGACCAACAAAGTCGTTTATGTTCGTGCGTTTATATTAGGTTGGGCAGTTAGCAAAAGGCGCATTTTCTATTTTGTTAACTTGAAGTGGAAATAATTTTATGAAATACAAATTGCAATGTTTCGTAGCTTTATATTTATATGATGCAAAGCATCAGTGTATATACAATATTTACTTTTATGAAATTGAAGTACAAATTAAATTTAATGTTTTACTACATGTGTAAAATAGTTATGCTAAGTATTGTTTTTTTGCAATGAAAGTAACGAATAAAACGTAAAGCTGGCGTTTTACTTTTAGCTTTTTTTTAGCCGTAAAGTTTTGGTTTTTTTTTTAGCTTTTTTAGCTCTTTTTTTATCCATCTAGCTTTATTTCTGAAAATGTTCTGGCAACACTGTTTCTGAGTATATACGCCATACTGGCTTAGGCGGTGAAAATGCTTCACGTAGCATGCGACAACGTCACCAAAAGCTTCGGCTTTTGTTTTAACACCTTGCCACCATTCTGCTGCATCTCCCTCTAAAACCATGGGCATACCGCTAATCGCATCTGAATCGCTAACTTTTTCTACTGCTTTAAATGTCAAAACAGCCGCTAAAAACTCTTCTGCCTTTGTGGAGTTACGCTCACCTTTAAAACGGGCAGTGCAATTGCTGAAAGAGCCTGGACGTTGGTTGCTATGGTTGACTGATCGGAGCAATCTAGTGAATTGGTCATCAGAAATGGTCGTCATTTTGTTGGCTTTATTTAAAATACGCTCGCTTCGGCGAACAGGCGTTTGAATCAAGAGGTTTGTGTTTGCCACTATGTTGGGCGCCAATTTATAAAAAGGGCGGGCTGAGCGGGGGTTGAAGATTACTTACCGCCTCTTGTTATGGTACGAGGAATCGAACGTAGCTTAGGGTTAATAACCAAAAGTGCAAGGCAAAATGAAAATAGGAACTTAGCTCTTGAGCAACGCCGTAAGAAATGACGATTGCTCTGAGGATTGCCCTTTTATACCTGCTCGCTAGAGCTTTTACTCATTTGATCCTAGCGGTAGTTTAGGTGTGGTGAGTAATATACAACGATGGGCAGAGCGGCTCTATGGATCCAAGAGAGTAAAATCGTGTGTACGTACACAAAAGCGGAGAGCATAATATGAGCAAGAACTTCGCTCTGTTTGCTTTCATGAGTCAAAGAAACAGGTTTGTGAGCAGTGGGCAAACATTGCTGTTCATTTATACAAAATTGTATGAAGTTTCAGATTGGGTGGGAAATTCAATATTTTTTTATTTTAAATAGCGCTGGAAAGCCACAATGTTTGATTTGTTCTAGGTCGTTAAATCTTATAAAATAGTCTAATTTAAAGCGACATTTTTTCTTTTATTTTTAAATAAACACAGAATTTTATTATTAAAACCAAAATTAAAAGTTGTTTTTGAATAAAGAAGAGCATATTTTTGTTTAAAAAATACAATAAAAAAAACCAAAAGCATATAAAACATCAACATGAAAAAAATTACAGCTATCAAAATTACGGTTTGTCCCACCGTCCTTTCGTAAGCTCACGCATACATGCGCAAGTTGTGCTGATGTTTGTTTGTAGTGGTGCCCACCACTGGTTATATAATAAAATAGAGAAGTCAATAGAGCTTTCAACTCTTTGTCCATATGATTGACTAACTACCTAAACACACTAATGCACAAATCGTACAGTACGAGTCAATGATCACAACAATAGTAACTTATATACATACAAATAACATAAAATACTTATGTTGCGTGATATTCACGTTACAAATTGAAAATATTTCTTGACCATGAAATTGTCATGAATAGCCAATAAGTTGTTACGTTCCGTTTTGCATATTGAATAATTGCAAATAACCCGATTTTTATATGAATTTCAATGTTATTTCACTATATTTTTTTTGTTTTTCCGAAATTTCAGTTTTCCTTCAAGAAATATAGCGACAACTATTTATTTCTTGCTAAAGGCAGAAATGCGCAGGTCGCTTTTTTGTAAACATTTTCCAGAAATTAGCAGTAGAAAAGTAGAAGAGATTCTGACACAAGAAATTTTTCTTAAGCATTTCATAAGTGTCATTTTATATAGAGCTTTTGAATTTCTTTTGAACAGCGTAAAGCCCTAAAAAACAAAAATATTTTCCAATCCCAAAAGAGGAGCGACTAAGCACGTTCATTGATGCATTAAATAACTGTTCCGTGTCTTTTTTCCCTATGGTACATCGATATATAAAAATTGCCTCAACGCTTCCACTTTCCGTTGCTCCTAGCGAACGGTATTTCTCTTCCCTTCGAAGGTTAAACACTTACCTAAGAAGTACAATGGGGCAGTAGCGGCTGGCTCTACTCAACATCCACTCTACTTTTGAAGTAACTCCTGAAGAAATCCTAAACAAACAAGAAAAATAAGTATTGTTTTGTACACGGCTTAAAGCGTTAGCCTAGATTCAAAACTTTTTGGGACTACATATAGTATGACCAAACCAAACTTGGTTTAGATTTAAACTTACGCCGTTTGTTATAGAAATATGCGTAATAAAAACTATTTAAATCTTAAACCGAAAATGTTGTTTTTTATTTTTTTAAAAAATATTAGGACTCCACGTGCCCCAAATCAGTGCGCAATGCTCTACCTACTGAGTTACGGCGCACTCATGAATTTTGTGCGAAAAGTACACATATTCGCTGTGTATACGACTTTTGATGTATTTTTGTTTATCCTAGTAAAGTTTTAAATCTAAACCGCAAAAAATAGAGAATTTTTGTAGGTAATTGAAAGGTTTGGAATCGCTGTCGATTTAGTCGGAGACAGTGTCAGGTTCCGCTCTGTGAAGACGCTGGAAAGATCGCGCAAGTAGTGATTCAGTCTTGTACATAGTTCGTCCGTGGAAAGTCCTTTGCCCGTGGCCATCACGGTGCAGTCGTCAGCGTACGAAACGATAGATGGCGAGGGAGGTATGACGAATGTGGTCAGTGAGAGGTTGAATAGAGCCGCCAAGTACTTGTGCCCCTCGTGGCCGAGGTGTTTGAGCACATTCATGGCAATTTCGTCGGGTCCAAGTGATCTAGAAGGTTTCGCCTTCCTTATAGCTTCCTTAACCGGTGACAGGTAATAGTGTCAATTGACACTATTGCGCTTTCGAAATGGAATTAGTGTCAACAAGGAAATGGAAAATAAGTCATTGACACTATTTCCAAACTGAATTGGAAATAGTGTCAAAAGCGCTAAAAACGGGTCTACCACATTATCCCCAAAATCAAAATCCCTAAAATCAGAATCACCAACACGAAATCCCCATTTTATGTGTGAAATAAATTCAAATTATGTATTGGATAGGTAATTATGCTACCTTTCATTTGGGGTACCACTGTTGTGGGCGCAAAACAGCGTATGTGCAAAATTTTAAATTTAATTTAAAAAACAACCCTGGGCTACATTATTCCAAGTCCTTCTGCCATGGATCCCGCCCATAGAGTGGGAACGGTGGCATGTGGCCGAAGGCCGCCAATGCGAAAAGGTGTTCTGCACAGAAAAAACATGGATCGGAAGTTATAGTTTCATTGTGAAATAAGTCCCAAATAATGGAAATTGTATGATTTTCTTCTAAGAATTTTAATTCGGGTTGTTAGGCCTTCTTTCATTGGGCTTTATTTCATAATGAAAGAAACCTTAACAATTAAGACTTTCTTTCATTTTTAAAATTAGGCTTTCCTTCATTTTTAAAGTCAGACGTTCTTTCACTTTCTTGTTTCTGAGCCGAGTTTTACTTTGAGGCTTCTGATTTTTTCGGGGATTTTGTGGCACTCCCGCTAAAAACATGCCCATTCATTGAAATTTGTGCCGATTTACTTTGTCCCGAAATAGTCCCGAAATGATCCCGAAACTGGTCCCGAAATAATCCCGAAACAGTTCCGAAATTATATCGAAAATGACGACAAATATAATGCGCATATGGGTATAATTTTCCGGGATCTCAGGAATTTTGATTTTTTATTTGAATAATTTTTTATTCAAAGTGGCCCAACCCTGATACTCGTAAGGCACTAAGAGAAAATCAATCGTTTGATACAGGGTGTTAGGTACAGACCCTGAAAGCTGAAAACTCAGACAATCCTCCTGAGCAAAGTCCACAAAGAAATTTTTCTCGGAAATTAAAAGAATTTTTGACATCTCCATACAAAATTGGCTGCCGAGTCGCATATTTTGTATGGGGAGAGAGTAGAAAATTCTTTTCATTTTCGGGAAAAATTTTTTCATTTCCGTACCTAATTATTTCAGTACTTTACTCGAGAAGATGGTCTGAGACTTCGGTCAGCTGATCCTTACACCCTGTATGTGTAGTGTACCAACACCTGTGCACCGAGCTTAGTCATACATTCATGATTAAAACTAATGATTGATGAGTTGCGATTAACGAATTTAGTCATGACTAATGATTGATCTCGTCGAATTCACTGTACGCTCTCTACTAGAGCCAGACTTTAACATCAGACGTATCGAACTGATTCTACCACGACTAGGGCACCTGATGCCTACATCACCGATCAGTCCTCACGCAGTCAGCGAGTTTGCGGGAATCAACTTAGCAGACCCAACGTTCGCTGAGCCAGGACGAATAGACGTGGTCGTGGGCGCTGACATCTATGGATCACTACTGTATAGTGACATAAAACGGTCGACAAACAATGCACCTATAGCACAAAAAACTCATCTTGGCTGGATTGTTTATGGCTCAATAGGTTCAAACATCCAGCATTTGCAAGCAAAGTGGTGTACTAACACTGTGGTCGAACTCAACGAATTGGTTAAACAGACGTGGACTTTCAATCAGCATGACGACTTAGCATCACATCAGCCAATGACAATGGACGAGTTGTATTGCGAGGAATACTTTGAGAAGACCACACAACGTGACGATTCTGGACGATTTTCAGTACGCTATCCTTTCAAACCATCAGAATCAAAACAAGATTCGCTAAAATTGTTTAAGTATCAACAACGGCGCCTTGAGCGTGACCCTAATATGAAGGATTTATATGAACATTTCATGGGGGAGTACACCTCACTAGGCCATATGCAGCCTGTATTGGAGAACACCGAACCATATCCAGCTTGCTATATTCCTCACCATGGAGTATATAAAGAATCGAGCTCAACTACAAAGCTGCGAACAGTATTTAACGCGTCTCGAAAGTATAGTATTGGAATATCGTTAAATGACTGCTTACATACTGGCCCGAAACTGCAAACTGATTTAGCGTCACTCCTAATCAAATGGCGTCGGCACCGAATCGCTTTTATGTCGGATATTGAGAAGTGCTTCCGGCAAATCAATGTATGTGATGAGGATGTGGATATGCAGCGTATCTATTGGTCCGACGCGGAGGGCAACCCACAAGTATTCCGCCTCCTTACCGTGACGTATGGACTTAATTGTTCACCATACCTAACAATCAAGGTTCTGCGTACCTTAGCTAAGGAAGAAGAAGGCAAATTCCCACGCGCATCGCAAATTTTACGTGAGTCATTCTACATGGATGACTGTCTTCATAGCGCTGACAACGTATCAGAGGCAGTAAGTCTTAAAGATGAGCTTCAAGAGCTTCTGCACTGTGGAGGGTTCTCGTTACGTAAGTGGAACTCTAATTCCAGGGAATTTCTTCGAAAAATCAGCTCTGATAATCATGCATCTACTGAATCATTATGTAATCTAGCACTGGATCAAGAAACCAAGGTATTGGGTATATGTTGGACGTGTGCGTCAGACACCATCGAGTACAAAATATCGCTGGCGATATACACAGGTCCCATTACTAAACGCCAACAGCTATCGGACATAGCTAAAACGTACGACCCGCTAGGCCTCTTAGCACCAGTCATCGTTGTAGGCAAAATCATGTTCCAGGAACTTTGGGTACTTGGGTGTGCATGGGATGACCCCATTCCAAGTCCTCATCAGCAAAAGTGGAAAAAGTTCCGCGACGAGCTCCCACATCTCGAGTCAATTAAGATTAAACGATGGGTTCATACATCAACGAACACGCTAAATTGTCAGTTGCACATTTTTTTGGACGCGTCACAGTCAGCTTACGCAGCCGTATGCTACCTTCGTGTAATCGAGGCCGACGGAACTATACACGTGTCAAATTTGATGGCTAAAACCAAGCTAGCTCCGTTAAAAAAGATTACTATTCCACGGTGGCGCGAACTAAAGTCAACAGAATTAACGTCAGTGACATTAATTCGCACCCCAAAAGCGAATTAATGTCAGTGACATTAAGACGCATGCCAAAAGCGAACTAAGGTCAATATTTTCAGCGAACTAACATCATTGACATTAATTCGCATTAAGAAAGCGAACTAAAGTCAGTACATTTTTTTTATATTCCAAATTTTCATTTTTCATTATCACCTTCGACTTATGATCATTATATCATGAATCTAGGATTGACTTAGGTCAGATCCCCAATTCGGGGTGTGATCCATGGTATTTATGTGCAGAACTCCTTTCCGCATTGGCGGCCTTCGGCCGCGCTTCAAAAAATAACCCTGGGCTACGCCATTCCAACTCCGGGTGGTTGCCATAGCCGTGGCTACCGCCACGGTGATGTCCTTCCGCGTGCCACTCTTTTCTCACAGGGTAATGTGATTACAACACCCACATGAAAATGACAGAAAATTCTGAACTTTAACTGCAAATATCTCGGAAACTACTAAAAATATTGGTTCAGCGGATTTATATTCATGCTCCTGGGACCAAAGCGCGTCTCCTGATACATATCTCAACATTTTTGGTTGTGTATTAGCGCTCGGTACCCCACGTAAACGATTACCCACGTCTAGATTTAGAATCTGAAATGAGATTTCTTTCAACCGCTCAAAAGTTATTTGCAGTTAAAGTTCTGTCATTTTCATGTGGTTGTTGTAATGGCACATTAGGCTGAGCCAAAAAAGTGGGAAACGTGGCATGTGGAAGGACATCACCGTGGCGGTAGCCACGGCTATGGCACACACCCAGAGTTGGAATGGCGTAGCCCAGGGTTATTTTTTGAAGCGCGGCCGAAGGCCGCCAATGCGGAAAGGAGTTCTGCACATAAATACCATGGATCACACCCCGAATTGGGGATCTGACCTAAGTCAAATTTTCGCCTGCGGCGCTACTTCGTCGAATCTCAAACCCAAATGCCTCAATGACATTAATTCGCATGTCCAAAGCGAACTAAAGTCAAAGTACTATACGAATTAACGGCACTGACTTTAATTCGTTTTTGGTCATGCGTCTTAATGTCACTGACATTAATTCGCTTTTTGGGTGCGAATTAACGTCACTGACGTTAATTCCACTGACGTTAGTTCGCGCCACCCTATTCCACGTCTGGAACTGAACGCGGCGCTGTTGGCTGCCAAGCTTGCTGCAAAGGTGATAGATGCTGTTAAAATCGACAAATCACAGCTATATTGTTGGTCTGACTCCAAAACGATATTGAGTTGGATCCGCTCTAATCCTGGCCAACATAAACAGTATATTGCGAATCGTGTGGTTCAAATCCAAGAAATAACGCCAGCACATACATGGAGATATGTATCAACGACATGCAATCCAGTGGATGTTGCAACTAGAGGAGTTATGCCCTCGGATATTACGAATGTGAAAATAGGGTGGTCCGGTCCGCCATGGCTTAGTACTGGCGAGGAACACTGGCCGACGCAACCTAACTTACCTGCCACACCAGAAATCACTGGGGTAGTCACCATGGCTACAATCACGACTGAGCCAATCCGAAAACAGCTACTATCAAAATATTCTAACATCAACAAACTTATCACTGTGACGGCCTGGTGTCGACGATTTTTATCAGTCAAGCTGAACTTAACGCATTCCACAGAGGCATGGTGTACTGCACCTGAACGAGCAGCTGCGTTAAACCTATGGCTCAGGTACGTTCAAAATATTAATTTTTCTAATGAGATCTCTTGTCTTCGCCAAGGTAAACTTCTTTCGAACAAAAGTAAATTGCGAAAACTGAATCCAACCATTGGGGATGACGGAATTCTGCGAGTTAACGGGCGCCTCAAGCACTCGTTCTTGTCGGATGCTGAACGATTTCCTATTATATTACCAAAAGACGACAAATTGACCACGCTACTTATAGCCCAAGCACATGAGTCTACACTACATGGTGGGGTCCAGACAACGTTGAACTTTATGAGGAGACGGTTCTGGCCTATCGATGGACGATCAAATATTAAGAAGTACATTAGTAGCTGCATCAAATGTTTTCGGCATCGCGGTCAACCGGCGCACCAGATCATGGGCGCCTTGCCCGCCGCTCGTTGCAATCCAAATAAACCATTTTCACATTGTGGTATTGATTATGGCGGGCCATACAGAGTGCGTACATCAAAAGGCAGAGGGCATCAAGCGCACAAGGCATACGTCGCGTTATTCGCGTGCTTTAGTACTCGGGCTATACATCTCGAACTTGTGAGTGACCTTACCACAAATATGTTCCTGCTATCGCTACGGCGCTTCTTTGCAGTTCGAGGCTACAGCTCCGATATATACAGCGATTGCGCCACAAGCTTTGTCGGAGCGAATACTGTTTTAAAAGAGGATATCGCTCAACATCGAAAACAATTAGAAGCCGGAGCGCATTATGGGGCAACTCGGGGAGTTACCTGGCACTTTATTCCACCTGGATCTCCCAATTTTGGAGGTATCTGGGAGGTAGGGATAAAAAGTATGAGGCAACTCTTACGTTCGAAGAATTCTATACGGTGCTCAAAGAGATCGAGGTCGTGCTAAACTCAAGGCCGTTAGCCCCGCTTTCAAATGATCCCGACGATATTACGGCCGTCACGCCAGCACATTTATTAAATGGGGGTCCCCTAATTGCTCCACCCGAACCAAGCCTACTCGACATCAAAACATCAAAACTGGCACGCTGGAGGCAAATACAACAAATGCACCAACATTTTTGGCAGCGCTGGAGTGCCGAGTATTTGAGAGAGCTTCAGATTCGAAACAAGTGGCAGCAGGTGCAGAAGGAAGTGAAGGTAGGGGATCTGGTGCTTCTACGAGACGAACGATCGCCTCCTACTCAATGGCCGTTGGGTCGTGTTATCCAAGTACACCCTGGTGAAGATTCTCATGTAGGTGTTGCAACCGTGGGCACAAAATCGGCAAACATAAAACGAGCAATATCAAAATTGGTATCCCGCATACTATGCATACGGTGGGCGGATAAGTTTCGTCGCAAAGGACGAGGTGGGCGGAATGTTCAGAACTATCAACTGATTGAAATCGTCAACCGAGTACCTTTTATGAATCCCTAACTAAACATCACTTTCCAACACTGAGTACTTGTACTAAAGTCAGGTGTCATATTCTTCTTTGACATTACGCTTTGTTGTTATCGTTCGTTGCTACAAAAATAACTCTGTATTAAAAACTCTCTTGCTTTTGAGTTTGCTACAATCTCACGTGCACGCAAATTTGCACATTAATAAAGTTAAAGCTTTTGGAATATCGAGATTGCGGTGTAGTTAATTTATTTAGAATTCTTCATTTTTAACACCTGTATATAAGCAATTCTGGAAGCGAACCTACGTTCGTAACCGCAAATAGAAAGGAAGTCCTTGACATTACGCTAATCTCTGACCCGGCACTGGGTCAAATTGAGAACTGGCACGTCTCAAAGGACAACTCCTTCTCTGATCATAAATACATTTGTTTCTGTCTCCTTGTGAGACCACCCACTCTTGCAGCTTACAGAAATAGGAAGAGAACGGATTGGAATGTTTTCAAGAACATTCTATCACACTCGCTTTGTAAACACGCTTCTCACGGTAGACTCGGTCTACCGCAAAGATCTGATGAATCGCACATCCATCTGGAAAGCGGGTCGGCTTCGATCGGTGAGCTCGACTCATCGTCTAAAATTGACGAAGCGGTAGACCTGATCACAGAGTCCTGTAACGCTGCCTTTAACGTCTCCTGTCCTGTTACCAGACCGAGGAACAAGACGAGACCACCTTGGTGGAGCTCCGAAATTTCTCGACTCAGGAAAAATAGCAGGAGAATGTTTAATGAAGCTAAGCGGACTGGTTCTTGGCACGAATATAAACAGGCCTTAAAAACCTTCAAAAAAGCAGTCAACAAAGCCCAGAAGAATTCATGGAGGGACTTTTATACCAACATTGAAACCAACTCAGAGGCAAATAGACTGCGTAAAGTTTTATCTAAAAGTCCCACTGTTCCGACCTTCATCCAGAAACCCGATGGAGACTGGACATCGTCCAGCGGCGAAATGGTCGACCTCCTAATGGAAACGCACTTCCCAGGCTGTTCCACGGAGCCACCAACAGCGGGACAATTTACGACTCTATAGAGGGGATAATCACCCCCCAAAAAGTCGAATGGGCAATCGGAACCTTCGACCCTTTTAAATCTCCAGGACCCGATAACATATTTCCCGCCGAACTTCAAATGGCCAGAGGCATTCTCTGTCCCATTCTGTCTGAAATCTACACATCATGTCTTAGGCTATGCCACGTTCCGCACAAATGGACCGAGGCGAAGATAGTCTTCATACCGAAAGGAGGACGAGTCTCGCACTCAAAACCTAAGGACTTTCGGCCTATAAGCCTTTCATCCTTTCTTCTTAAAGTATTGGAAAGAATACTAGACGCGCACATTAGAGATAATCTGCGCCCTCTTGACCTCTCGAAGGCTCAACACGCCTACTCTAAGGGCAAGTCGGTGGAAACAGCACTCCATGCTATTACCTCAAAGATAGAAAAAGGGCTTGCCTTCAAGGAGTACACGCTGGGTATCTTTCTCGACATTGAAGGAGCCTTAAATAACGTACTCCCACAGGCCGTCATCCAATCCCTTCGGGGAACGGGACTGGAACCCCCGCTTGTGGGATTCGTTAGTCAGCTCCTGGCAAAGAGAACTATCCAGGCTGATCTGGGTGAGGCCTCAATAGTGCGATACGCATCTCGAGGCACCCCTCAAGGGGGAGTTCTATCTCCTCTACTGTGGAACCTAACCGTTAACACCCTGCTTCTGGAACTGGAAAACACCGGTTGCCAAATCATTGCCTACGCCGACGACATCGCTCTTACGGCCACTGGCAGGCATCCTCAGACCCTAAGTGAACTGCTCCAATCGGCCCTGAACCTCGTGGAGGACTGGGCTATGGCAAGCGGCCTTAGCGTAAATCCCTCTAAAACGGAAATGGTCCTTTTCACAAGAAAATACAAAGTACCAGCTTTTACACCACCCCGTCTGAACGGGGTAAGGCTGAACCTCACCCAAGAGGTCAGGTACCTCGGCGTTATCTTAGATAGCAAACTCAACTGGAACAAGCATGTTGAGGACAGATCCCGGAAAGCTATCACTGCCCTATACGCATCCAAAGCAGCCGTAGGGAAGAAATGGGGTCTGAACCCCCGGGTGATGCATTGGCTGTACACCGCTTTGGTAAGACCCATCCTCTTCTATGGTGTTGTTGTATGGTGGCCTGCACTAGAACGTAACAGCATCATAGGAAGGATCGGCAGGGTACAGCGGTCTGCGGCGGTGCTCATCACGGGGTCACTCCCATCCACGCCTACCAAAGCTTTGGAGGTCATGCTCGACCTACTCCCGGTTGACTTGTACGGTAAACTCCAAGCAAGCTGCAGCGCAGTAAGACTGAGCGCTGTTCAACGATGGAGCGACACCAGATTTGGACACGCGAAAATCTTGGAGACCATACCCCAAAATCTGAAAACCGTGGACTACACCCTACCTATAGGCCACGGTCCAAATACCAAGTTCTCCACCAAAATCCCTAAGAGGGAGGAATGGAAAGATAGGCACTTTCTAAACCCGGATTCAGACTCCATATTTACAGACGGATCGAAGCTCAACGGCAAAGTGGGCAGCGGCGTCTATTCGGAGGATCTTTCACTATGCTTAAGCATTAGACTACCCAGCCACTGCAGCGTATTCCAGGCTGAACTTACGGCCATAGAGGAGGCTGCTCGCTGGCTTCTATCTGAAAACCGCACATCTGTGTCCATATACAGCGATAGCCAGGCAGCGATCAAAGCTCTTCAGAGTAGTAACTCTACCTCGAAAGTAGCTCAAGACTGTAGGCAATTGCTCAATGAATTGTCTTCGAAATGCTCCACAGCGGTAGTATGGGTTCCAGGACATAGCGATATTCCTGGAAACTGTGCTGCTGACGAGCTGGCGAGGAAGGCCACGGAGCATACAGAGGAGAACCACATTGGGAGCATCTGCCCGCCTCTTGCCACGACTAAGCTCTGGCTACTACGTGAATTCGAGAAAAAGGCAAACTCTAGGTGGGCTACGGAATCGACATGCGAGGTGTCCAGGCAAACTTGGCCCCGCATCTGCCACAAACGAACCGAGTCCATACTCAAACTTGACCGACCCTCCCTTGGTCTGTTGATCGGGGTGCTCACGGGACACTGTCTCATGGGCGTACATGCCAAGCGCATGGGGGTTGATTCAAATGATTTCTGTCGCAGCTGCAGGGACGAGGAGGAAATCGAGAGTGTAGAGCACTTCCTCTGCAGCTGCCCCGCACTAGCCAGAACCCGGCTGGAGTGCCTAAGCAGGTGCCTATTCCTCGGCCTAGCGGCTCTGCCGAAATTGGAGACATCCTGCGCTTCATTAAGCGTACAGGGTGGTTCTTTCAATGAACACTTCTCTTAAAGGTAAAAGGGACTTAAACCCGCTCAGTGGTATCACAATGGGCCAGTCGGTCAGCGGTGCCGAGAGGCGGCCACATTAACCTAACCTAACCTAACCTTGCGACGGAGACGACAATGGGCGCGGCTGTGTGTTTGTGTTTGTGCGCACGTCGAATTTCTAAGCCCTATCCGCAGGAGAATGCAGTTTAAATTGCCGGCAGAATGCGCTCGGGCGTTTCCTGGGGTCCGATATGACGCTATCACCGAAAGCAATGGCGACCTTGTCATTGTATTTGGTCGGGTTGGATAGGGCCTTGACTGTCGACCATAGTTTGCCGGCACCGCCGGAGAGGTTGCATGACTCTAGGTGTTCTTTCCATTTGGTCAATTTGTGGTAATTGACAGTCCGACGGATTTCTGCGTTGAGATCCTTTATTCTTGGATCTGCGGGGTTCACTTGGTCACGTTCTCTTGCCATTGCCGCTGCTTCAGCAGTGAAATTCGCGTACGTCCGTCGGTGTGGGTAGGTCAGCGAAGGAGTGCTCTGCAAATCCATGAAGCGGTCCCAGTCCGCTTTGCTAAAGTTAATGTACGTTCGTTTTTCTGTCGTTATGAAGTAGGATGGTCGTTCGATGTTTAGTAGGATGGGTAGGTGGTCTGATGCCAATGTAAGCATTGGTTGCAAGTTTACGTGGTTGATAAGGCCCGCACTTGAAAAAGAGATGTCTGGCGAGCTGTGGCAGTTACCTGCCACCCTATTGGGGGCATCTCCATTCAGTGTACAGAATGCCGATTTGTCTTTTTGATCTGCGAGTGCGTGCCCTCTGCTATCTGCTGGCAAGTTGGAGTGCCAGAGATCGTGATGTGCGTTGAAATCACCTAGGATGAGGCAGTTATCGCCCCTTAGCAACGCACTAATATGAGGGCGATAATCACGGGGTCAGCACGTAACAGTCCGGACTGCTATGCCCTGGCATTCAAGGGGAGAGTCCCTGGGGTCAATTTCCGGGGCAAATAGGTTATACTGTACAGTGTGGTGTGTGATGAATGCAAGGCCGCCCCCATGACCACTGGGACGATCTTTCCTATGCACATTGTACCCATCACGAGTACGTAAGTCCGAGTTAGCGTTCAGTTTGATCTCCTGAAGGGCGGCCAGTTTAATGTTGTTCGACTTCATAAAGTCTGTTATCTCCGCGATCTTTCCAGTTAATCCGTTGCAGTTCAGCTGTAGGATTTTGAAGTGTGTCGGCAGGGAAGGTGAAGGCATGCTGGGAGTAAGGGACGGATGTGGTTGCCTAGATGGAGGTAGGCTTAGTCCCAAACTGTGTCGCAGTCTAGGGTTCAGCGTGCCTTGACCGATGTTATGTGGCGTGGAGGGCGGCTGAGTTCTGCAGCAACGGCCTATAAATGTATCCGCCCATAGGTTCCTGTTTGCAAGCCCAGAGCACATATGGATTTGCCTCATGTTGGATGGCCGTGCGGGGCGGAAGCGCTGTAGAGCGTGAGCGGCGGGGATAGGTGGGGCGGAAGCAGCAGAGCTGCTGGTCGTGGAGACCGGGCCATTGTTGTGGCCATTTGATGATGGTAGGTGCGGTGTGTGTACGCCGGAGCGACGAGAACCGCGGGACGAACTTGGCCGTGAACAACATGGTGCCTCAAAAGTACTGAAAAAAGTACGGGTTCTGGGGATGGCAGGGTAAGCCCTGAGCATCCAGATCTGTGAAGCCATCTCTTGCATTTACTGCATTGAAAGGAATGTGAACGTTTGACATATATTTTCTTCCAGCAGACGCAGCAGATCCAGTCTCTTGGTCCGGGGTTGGATTCGATACCAGCTCGTAACAAGAGACATTGGAGCAACCCTTCTGCAAGGGATTGTTCCGCGGATGACAATTTAGGAGTTTGACTGGGCAAATTTGGACAGGGTTACACTGAAATAACAGCCCTTGGCCGGGTAAAACCCGGGTCATTCCGGTACGTAGAACCGGCTGTTGTGGGAATGATATGTGTATTTACAGGTAATTCTTATTTACTGACACTTTGACCAAAACCCCCCTTTTTTTCTGGCTACGCGGCTGCATTTATATGTACATGCTTTGCTTGTTAGAGCGAACTCTAGCATGGAAAATTTCCATGAGAAGAGATAAGCTACTCTTCTCTGAGAGGGGCGGAAACCATCTAACCGTCGCTTGCCTAATCGAGCCACTGATCGCCGGTTAGAGCGCTAAGCCACGATTAGCATTGATGCGCTTGCGTAGTACCTACATACATACATGGGGTAATGTTACCTTTTAAGCTTACGATATGCAAATGAGAAGATCGAGACTGGATTGTCCCAGAGTATAATCCAAAAACTAATATTTTTTATGTTTCATAGTGCAATCACCAATTTCCTTTTTAATCAGGCAAATAAGGGCAATTAAGAGTTGCTATTTGCGCGGTGGAACGACGAAAAATCGACCCGTGCAAATGAGCCTTTAGAAAAAATCAAAAATTCCATATCGACAATGATACTGCAAAATGTTCCATGTCAATTTTTAATTGTTTCAAAGGCAAATTACATATGATATAGTGCATTTTTAAATAGCTTGCCCATAAAATCTTTTATGTGAGCGTACCCTATGCCTTAGATATCTCACTATTATACAGGTTAAAACAGTGGTAGGTACCATTGCACTACATTAGTTAGCAAACTTCATTTTTAAAACGACAGAACCTTTCACCAAAAACTGCACTACACCATAACCTTGAGTACGTTCAACGTGCGGCTCATAAAACTGACCAAGTTTGAATATTAATGTGTGATTTACTTCGCTCTGGTTTGCTGATAAAATGGAAGCAAACCCTCTGAAAATTGTTCTATCATTCCCACAACAGCCGGTTCTACGTACCGGAATGACCCGATTGATCCAACTTGTGCAGTCTCACTCCTAAATTGTCATCAACGGAGCAATCCCTTGCAGCAGGGTTGCTCAAGTGTCTCTTGCTACGAGCTGGTATCGAATCCAACCCCGGACCAAGAGACTGGATCTGCTACGTCTGCTGGAAGAAAATATATGTTAAACGTACGCATTCTGTTCAATGCAGTAAATGCAAGAGATGGCTTCATAGATCTGGATGCTCAGGTCTTAACCCTGCCATCTCCAGAACCCGTACTTTCTTCAGTACTTATGGATCACCATGTTGTTCTCGTCCCTCCAGCGTACCCACACCGCACCTATCATCATCAAATGGCCACAATAGTGGCCCAGTCTCCACGACTAGTAGCTCTGCTGCTCCCGCCGCACCTACTCCCGACTATCGCTCACGCTCATCAACGCTTTCATCTCGCACGGCCATCCAACACTCCTATCATCTTCGGAATAGGCAAGCTGTGAACAACGCCGAGCGTCAGTCCCCACTCTCTCTGCTCCCCACGTCCTCCCTTACTTCCAGCATGCACGTGGGTCAGGAAAATAACCTCCGTTCACCACGTGCACTGTCTGTAGGCAAAGACTATATACGCCTGCGGCATCAGTTAAGTGCAATAACAGCCTTGGCCTATGCCACATCCATATGTGCTCTGGGCTAACCTGGGACTTAGCCTACCTCCATCTAGACAATCACATCCATCCCCCACGTCCAGCATGTCTTCATCTTCCCTCCAGAGACACTTCAAAATCCTACAGCTGAAATGTAACGGATTTACTGGAAAGATCGCGGAGATAAAAGACTTTTTGAAGTCGAACAACATTAAACTGGCAGCGATTCAATTGATAGCTGATAAAAACTTTACAAAATGATTTTTACATACACATAACCGGTTTTTCACTTGATACTGTATGTACAATTTATACAATTTTGATACAGGTGATTTAACAGAGAAATTGCCACTAGTAATGATTATTAATATTTAAAAAAAAAAAAAATTTATAATACAATTTAAACTATGTTAGGGGTTAAGAAAAGATATTACTGCTAGTTTGAAACATCTTGCTTTTTGAATAGGTTTTGTCTTTGATCGAAGTGAGTTTCAAAGACGGATTTTACTGACAAAGAACAATCTGGAAGATGTCATGTATCTAAAAATTTGGGAGCAATATATTCAGAGTTCGAGAAGACTGGCATAAATTCAACTATTCAAATAAGTAGGGGGGATATTGGGAGTGGAGTAGCTTATGCAAAAAGCAAAGATTTCTGATCTTTAGAAAATTTTTAACGTCGTTCCCGAGGATTTGCGTAGCATATAAAGAGATATGATCAAATTTTCTTTTAGAATAAACAAACCGAGTAGAATTTATTGAGCGAAGATGAATCAAGGTTACCATATACAAGCTCACCATACAAAATTTGAGGGATTATTAAAGTTTTGACTAGCCTCATCTTAGTATCACATGGCAGTAAATAGGCTGTTCGGTACAAGTTTCGAAGGGTGTTATATAGTTTACCGACCACAATATTAAAATGGTCCACACATGTTAACTTGGAGTAGAGTCTAAAACCTAAATTGATGACAACATCGTTTAAAAGTATTTTATCCTCATTAAGTATAATATCAGGAAGGAAGCTCAGGTCATACGCTGCGTTGCATTAAGAGATATTTATTTGAGTAAGCCCAATGTCGAATACGCACTGAAGACCTCTTCATTCAGCCGAGCAAACAAGTCTTCGGTAAGCCCGATTGGCCGGGACAAGTATATTTGCGTATCGTCTGCATAAAGGTGTATCGAAGCATTGTGACCGCAACTAACAATATCATTAATAACACTGGATCACAAATTTAAACTTTTCTTCTGCACCAGAGACGCCATAGTGAAATCCCTATGTAAAATCACCTCCTAATTCCGAAAATCAAAGTTATTTTTACTTGAATGGTACCGTTTTTGAGATATTTACGATTTACCGTTATTTCAAAAAACAAAAAAGATGGCTCAAGAACAAATTGAGCTATTCGAAAACGGTTTGAAAACTTTGAAAGCTTATAAAATTTACTATAATCAGTGAACAAAATCGATGAACTAATACAAAAGTTATAAGCATTCAAGTAAATATATCCATTTAATGCTTAAGTACCTACTGGCACATATGTGTTACTATTCGTTTATCAGTTAGTTAGCAGGTAGATTTTCGAAAAGTTACTAGATACAAAAAGCTGTTAGTGTCGTTTTCTCAAACCTAGGTACATTTTAAACAAGAGCATATTTTTGAGGCAGGTAGTGTTTTCTTTGTAGAACTAGGGAACCTTTTTGTTTAGGTAGGCTTGAATTTTTACTGGATCTAAGTATAAATAAGAGTACATGCGCCTTGTTCCTTCATAATATCTGCAAGGCTCGCCGGATACTGTTCAGTTTATAATTGCAGTTTATAACCCGTCATTTACTTAAAAATAAAAAATGAATAAAAGGGCGCGAGAGTTTGAGTGTACAAATAATCCAGATATGTTCTGTTTCATCTGCGGTCAATTTATTGTTAAAAGTATGAGACGTGTGTTTTCAAATCCTTTGAAAGTTACATACTATAAGTGTTTCGGAATTGAGCCTAAAAACCATGGACACCGAACACTGTGTGCACCACATGCCGAGTCGATTTGATTTCTTCGGAAATTAGGAATTTGCTCCCTTTTAATGCATAGCTGACTAATTTCTGAAACTATCTATTTAGGCGACGGGTGAAATTTATCACACCAATGAAGTGGAGGGAACCAACTTGCCATTCAACGGACTGCTATATTTGTACTACAAAAGTACTTGGGGTTGGAAAGTCCAGAAAAGTATTGTCAACAGTAGTATCTGATGACGCGTCATCATGTTGTACTGAATTTCAAACGGAAAACGAAAGAAATTTTTTGTCACAAGCACAACTCAATGATTGGATAAGGGATTTACAATTTAAATTTGTTTCATCCGATGTTAAGGTAACATATTATAGAACTCGTCACGAAGAATTTTCCAAGTACTATACGAAGGAGGACAGTGTTGTTGCTTTCTATGCAAATGGGATAGCCGAGCTCGTCAAGACCACTACATCATAAAGGATTGGCCAGAACGAATCGAGTTTCAAGTTGGGGTAGATAACATAAAATACTCTCCACTTATAAAGAAGGAAAAAATAATTCTACCTCCGCTCCACATCAAGCTCGGCCTTATCAAAAACTTTGTGAAGGCTTTGGACAAAGAAGGCGAAGCTTTTCATCATTTGAAGACAATCTTCCCAGAGATTTCAGAAGCAAAAATAAAGGAAGGCATTTTTGTTGGACCGCAAATAAGGAAAATGATGACCAATAACCATTTCAAAGAATTATTGTCACCAGTGGAGGCAGCAGCGTGGGATTCTTTTGAAAAGGTCGTTACTTCTAACACAAACACAAAAGTCCTAACTACGAGATGATAGTGAACGACTTAATCAAAAACTATGCGGAAATGGGTAAATAAAAAAACATATTATAATAAATTATATATTACATAAATTTACATGAGAATATATAGCCACAAATCTGAATTCATCGTCCAGTTCCGAACAAACAAGAACGGGAAAAATATAAACAAAAAATTTGTTCTGAATTGAAAGATAAATCCAGCCTAAGAAAATTATATACTAATGTGTCACTTATGTATTTATCTCATTTACTTTTTTATTTTCTTTCAGGAGTAAATATGTCTTTAAAAATTCATTTCTTACACTCCCACTTAAATTTTTTCCCGCAAAATCTTGGCGACGAAAGTGACGAGCATGGCGAAAGGTTTCACCAGCAAATGAGAGTGATTGAAAGTCGGTATCAAGGATTCTGGGATGTCGCTATGATGGGCGACTACTGTTGGTTTCTCATAAGAGAAACCGATCCTAATCTAAATAAGCGTCAAAACAAGACACTTAACTTTTTCAATTATAAAATAAGATCATAGAGTTAAGACAGAACCATATGTACATATGCTATTATTTGTAGGGTACTTAAGTATTAAATGGATATATTTACTTGAATGCTTATAACTTTTGTATTAGTTCATCGATTTTGTTCACTGATAGCTTATTTAATAAAACAGAGCTTAGAGGGGGGAAAAAATATCTGCAAAAAAACAAAACGTTTTCCAGATGCTTCCTCGCAAAGTACAAATTTTTTAATATTTTTACAAAAAATTTTAAAAACCCGTAATGATTGTTCACTATGTTTGAATCTGGAGGACCTAGCAAAAAGTGTTGTATGTACTGATTATAGTAAATTTTATAACCTTTAAAATTTTTTAAACCGTTTTCGAATAGCTCAATTTGTTCTTGAGATATACACGATTAAGTGGAGCCATCCTTTTTGTTTTTTGAAATAACGGTAAATCGTAAATATCTCAAAAACGGTACCATTCAAGTAAAAATAACCTTTATTTTCGGAATTAGGAGGTGATTTTACATAGGAATTTCACTATGGCGTCTCTGGTGCATTTTGGCTGTAAACCAGTAATATATACATTCCCCCTGTTACGTGCTGTCCCGCGATTTTAGCGCTGATATCAGTGGTTTGCTATGGGGTAATAACTGCCTAATCCTAGGTGACTTCAACGAACACCACGATCTCTAACACTCCAACATGTCAACAGAGCAAATATACAACTCGGCATTTTGTACACTGAATGAAGATGCTCCCACTAGGGTATCAGGTAACTGTCACAGCTCACCAGACATCTCAATTTCAAGCACGGGCCTACTCAACCACGTACACTGGCGACCAATGCTTACATTAGCATCAGACCACCTACCCATCCTACTTTACATCGAACGACCGTCCGACTTCATAACGACAGAAAAACGAATGTACATTAACTTTAGTAAAGCGGACTGGGACCGCTTCACGGACTTTACAGAGCCCTCGTTCGCAGATCTACCCATACCGACGGACGTACGCAAAGGCGAGAAAGAGTTTCGAAAAGCCATCGATTCAGCCTCCGGCCGCTTCGTCCCTGCTGGCAGAATCACGGAAATTCGGTGAACGTGACCAAGTGAGACTCGTAAATCCCGCAGGTCCAAGAATAAACGATCTCAACGCGGAAATCCTATCCAACCCTACCAAATACAACGACAAGATCGCCATTGCATTCGGCGACAGCGCCAAATCGGACCGCAGGAAATGCGCGAGCTTATTCTGCCGGCAATTCATACTGCATTCTCCTGCGGATAGGGCAAAAAGAAAAGCCGGCCGACGTGCGCCCATTGTCGTCTCCGTCGCAGAGGTTAAGGAAGCTATAAGGAAAGGCAAACCCATCTCGATCACTTTGACCCGACGGAGTTGCCATGAAGATGCTGAAACGCCTCACCTACGAGGGGCACAAGTACTTGGCGGCTCTATTCAACCACATTCGTCATATCAGATATCTGGAAAGATGCTTATCGCCCGATAACCCTCCTCTCGCCGGTAGTGAAGTTGTTAGAGGATATCTTGCTCCCATACTATACTGCGAACTTGCAGCTGGCCAACCATCAACATGGCCTCCGGAAAAATCACAGCCAACATCTGCTATAAATGCCATCACGACGCAGATCAATTTCGGTTTGAATCAACACCGACCAAACCATAGGACGGCGCTCGTGGCGCTTGAACTGTCGAAGGGTTTAGACACTGTCAAACATGACACACTCCTTAAACGATGGACCGCCAATTATACAAACGGTCGGCTAGCGTCTGTGAAGTTCCGAAACGAGAGATGTAGACTTAGAAGGTTCAAACAAGGGGTTCCGCAGGGTGGTGTCCTTTCACCCCTCCTGTTTAACTTCTAGATCTCAAGCCTCCCTCCCCCACCAGAGGGGGTCTCCATCGTTTCGTGCGCTGACGACTGCACCGTGATGCCCACGGGCAAGGGCCCTTCCACAAGACAAGACTGAACGGCTACCTACGAGATCTTTCCAGCTTCTTCACCGAGCGGGACCTGACACTTTCCCCGACTAAATCTACAGCGACGCCTTTTACCACATGGACTGCGCAGATGACTACCAACAGTCAATCACCTTGCTCATACCACAGCAAAAGCTTTAAAGGTACAAAGCCGCATCAAGCTCCTCAAGCTATTGGTTGGCAGTACTTGGGGAAAAGACAAAGAAACGTTGCTTGACACAAATAAATATATTGGCCGACCGGTGATTGACTTTGCTGCGCCCATATGTTCGCCAAACCTTCACGACACCAACTGGAGGAAATCGCAGGTCTGCCAAAACACCGCCATCAGAATTGCAATGGGCTGTTTGCTCATGTCGTCTGATTCTCACCTCCACCAGGAGGCTAAAATGCTCAACGTTCGCGAGCAGGCGGAACTTTTAAGTAGGCAGTTCCATCTGAACTGTCATAGACCTAGTCATCCAAACCGACAACTATTGGATGAAATCCGTCCCCCAGAGACATAAGGAAACATCTCCGAAGCATTATGATAAGATCCAGAATCACATCTCGTCGTCGTCTGCGGGACCACAGGCGGGCCCTAAACGACCTCAACACCGAGTCGGTGGACAGATCCCGGCCTGTGAACTCCGTTATTGACACCCAACCACCTGTTCTTGCTGAGGAAGAACGTGTCCTTCCGAGGGAAACTAGAGTCATGCTGGCACAACTCTGGTCTGGATATTGCAATAGGCTAAACTCCTATCTATCCAGACTGAACCCCACCATACCAAACACATGCCCTGCATGCGGTATGGCCCCTCTTGACACACAGCATCTCTTCTCCTGCTCTATTGAACACACTCTTCTAACATCATTATCACTCTGGTCCAGTGGCGGGGCCAGGGGGGGGATCCCCCCTTCGTCACTCGAATAATTTTGCAAAATTTTAATTTTACAGTAGAATTATCAAATTTCCTTCCAGTTAAGAAAAAAAATGAAACTAAGAAGAAATAGAATACTTCGTATAGTGGCTCACAGCTTATTTATGTAGGTACATACATACATATATTTGTATACGCATTTAGAGAGCATTTAATTTTAGGAGGAAATTTAGCAGACTATTTTTATTTTATTTTTTTTTTAAAACATTGTAGGAGCTAACGTTTGTTAGCAGCCCATCTATCCTAGCTTATGTGAAATTAGGGAGTTAAATCACATAAGGGATATATGCTTCCTAACAACTGAGTTTTGTTGATTTTTGGTTCTTTTTGGTATTTTTCGGAACAAAACGGATATCCCTAATCTGATTTATTTTAACGCGTATACAAGGACAGATGGACTACTAACAAACATTAACTTATCACCCACACATGATTAAGCCCCTATCGGCTATATTTATTTTCACATTGCATGAAGCAATAAAAACGGTCTGCCAAATTTCTTCCAAAAATTGAATGCGCTACAATTCTTTAAGAAAACAACAGCGAGGATAATGACTCAAATATATTGAAACTTGGTAAATTTTATGAGCCATACATTGACAGTAAAAATATTGTGGCAGAAATCAATTTATGGAGAACATTTTTAAAGCAACAGGATCTTACACCACAAACTGCAATCGACGCACTTCAATATTGCGATAAAATGACGTTTGAAAACTTGTTCAAACTGCTAAAAATTTTTGCAACGCTTCCCGTTTCAACTTAAACCCCAGAGCGCATATTTTCCACGCTTAAAAGGCTAAAGACTTCTTTGTAACTCCACAGGACAGGTATTCTAAATGTTACGGTGTTTTGTTTTCTAGAAAAAGTGTTACAATTTTTATTTTTCAAAGTTGACAAGCAGGATTGAATAAACAATTAGAAAAACTTGTCCTTTTGAACAAGTAGAAGGGCACCACTACCTTTAAACTCAGCCATTCCGAAGAGCCCCAAGAAACCTAGGTAAAAAGTTGAAATTTAAGAGGGTAATATTTTTTCCAGAAAAGAAAACGCCATTAGTAACTGCCTTATATAAAGATAAATATTTTAGCCTTTTTTTGAATAAACAATTAGAAAAACTTGTCCTTTTGAACAAGTAGAAGGGCACCACTACCTTGAAACTCAGCCATTCCGAAGAGCCCCAAGAAACCTAGGTAAAAAGTTGAAATTTAAGAGGGTAATATTTTTTCCAGAAAAGAAAACGCCATTAGTAACTGCCTTATATAAAGATAAATATTTTAGCCTTTTTTTAATGCAAAGAGCGAATGGTTTAACAATGTTGGCGATTCATCCTGTTATACTAATAACACCAGAAGAAGTCATTGAAATATTGAGTGTTAAGCCACGAAGGCTGAGTTTTGTGTTGTAACAAACAGTTGAAACTTATATTTAAATAAAGTTTTTTTTTACTTTTATTTTTTGTTATTATTATTGGTTTTACTGTCATTTATTTTGAACGTATAGAAGAACTAAACAATTTAGTATAAGAACAGTTGAAACGCTTAGGGTACTCGATGAGCGTGAACTTTGACAGGAGGAGGAATGATGCCCAGAGCAATATTGTGCGCGCACTGCCTCTGTACTAATTCGAGCAAAAACCCTTTGCGTTTTGTTGTTGTATACTTGATTGCTTACTAAAGCAGAATCGACGGTATCTTGATGGTTGATTGTCCAAAGGTTTGATATAAAAATATACTACTACAAAGCAGTATTGTGCGTACACGTCCGTTGCGTTTGCAAGCTCAAAGCCAAGTGAAGTGGCGATCAGCAAACATAGATTTATACAGAAATTAAGACAACGAGGGTTGCTGACTCATATTTACAAACATTGCATTAAAATGGAGTATTTACATTTTATACGAAAACTCTGCAGAGTTGCATTCATTTTAGGTCATTGACTATTCTATTACAATTCGAATGGTTACATATAACATATACATACAAGTCAATCAGAATGACTATTAAAATAAAATATGAACGTGGAAATACATGATTGCTTCAATTGCTTCACAATTATTTAGATACATATATAATGGTAAGTATGATTGGTTTACGAAGGCGTACAAATGTATGATGAGCTTAGTTGTGTGTGCTTAAATTTAAATTTTATTTAACAAAATGTCATCCCCCCTTAGAAAAATCCTGGCCACGCCACTGCTCTGGTCCAACCCTGTTGAAACTGTGCGTTTCCTCGAACTCCCGTTAGAAGAGCTTGATGACAATTTAGAGTGAACTGGCCCTTTGGGCAGGGCGAAACAGTGCTAACAACAACAATAACAACAAGGTTGTTCTATACTCATTGAATCAAGTATTTATTTCCATTATTATATGGTTATTAAATGGGTAAAAAACATGCATCTTAAAATGGTCAGCTAAGTTGACTACTTGAG
Organism: Sphenella marginata; assembly: GCA_951509765.1. Lineage (NCBI taxonomy): Eukaryota > Metazoa > Arthropoda > Insecta > Diptera > Tephritidae > Sphenella > Sphenella marginata. Next base: position 63,437,489 of record OX608078.1, on the reverse strand, counting down.
GAGTCTGGGCAGTTTTCATGTTTTTTGTAAAAATGCACTGGGAAAAAGTGGTTATAGCTAGAAAACTATAGCATTTAGAAAAAAACTGTGAAAAAACTTTTGATGGAGAATCACCTCGGCAACAAACTGCAGAAGAAAATTTTTTGACAGATGTTACCATGACCGAAATAATTAAAAATACCAAAGAAATTGCACTTTAAATGCATGCAGAAAAGTATACTCTGCATATTTTGGGGTTATTTTTTCACCCTTTCATGTCCACTGTTAGGAAAACCTATGTTTCGCGTCACTTTCGTATTCAGTCGATTTTCGATATTATTCGACTGGACTATATGTAACTTCTACACATACATAAAAATATTTACTTCATATAAGTGTATGTGTAAGCCTATGTAAAATTAGTTGAAGCAAGGTAAATACACGTTTGAGAATTATAATTGATTGATTAATAATTATCAACGTCACAAATTTTTTAGATTATATTTTGACTCAAACAGACTGCAGTGGCAGATGCTTTCCAGTTTTGAAAAAATATGGCCTAAGCGATTATGATCTGTAACTGCTAACACAGATTCACTAACAGCACGAATGAAACGTTTCGTATTTTGTGAATGGCATACGAATTCTGCAATAAACCATTCATTAGAAAAATCATTCCCTTGTTACAAAGTTTTACCTGGTAATTTTATAACTTCAGCTTCAGAATATTGATAAAAAAAGCCAGTTGTCCGTCCAAATATATTTAAAAACGTGACGGCTTCCATGCACAAATCCTGGCTGGCTCTTTACCAAAAACCAGATGGAGCGTAGTTTAGTTTATTTATCTCTTGGCTATGCTTTGAGGGGGCGTGTAGTTTTTATTTTATTTTAATTTGAGATTTTTATTGGTTTTATTTATTTAGAGAATATCAAGGGTGTGCGGAGCACATGTTACTGGGGCCGATCTTTAGAAAATTTATTATTTTTTATTATATTTAGTTTATTTGTTCTATATAGAACTGCGAGGGTGCAGGGCACCTGTTACACCTTATATTTATTTATTGTGAGCACTGGAGGTTCTGAGGTAAAAGCGCGTGATGGCCTCCTTTTTTCGCTTAGAAAAACCCCATTTGGGTTATGCAGCCATAAACTATATCTTCAGAATATTTCATAAGCAGGTTGCGAAATATAAAATGGTGCGCAAATGAAATAAACGAAAGAAATCGCTTAAGTCGCTTAAGCACAGCTTATTCTTAGCCTAGCTTATATGCCTATTTAAAATGAATGAAATTGTTAACTAGACTATTTAATCTAATCTAGTTACATCTATGTACCAGGGGCGGATTTACCTCTCAAGGCGCCCTGGGCAAATAAATCAAGCCGCTCCCCAATGTTTCCAAAAAACCGTACTTGCCTTCGTGTGGTCATGACTTAATAATTTATATGGTTAATGTACATGACATATGGTCTTCTTCTTGTTCATCGTAGCTATGTCAAACTATCACTTCTTTGTTGCACTTCTTGGAAAAGCTACTAAGTTCGCTTGCGTAGTTTGCTGGTTTTTAATAAAAATTCACTTTAAATTGATATTCAATGTGTTCTTCGTGATAATATTTTAGGAAAATGTGTGATTTGTAAGTGTAATGTACGTGAAAAGTTTATTTAAAAGTCTGAACGTTTTTGCGCGTTTGTCTCACATGCCTTTTGACATAAGTACGAAACAACGTCAAACGGTACTTTCGTGTTGTTGCCCTATTAGTTAAACCTATATAGTTAAGTCATGTCGTGTGGTAACATTTCATTACTGACATATTTTACGGATTGAAAAAATTTGATTCGAGTTTTCTTAGAAAGAATATTTATTTCATTTTTATTTACATATACATATGTATAATGATGCGTATCAGAAAATATTTTTAGTTTTAGGAAATTTATAGATTGTCAGAAAACTAATAACACAGACATATGGAAAAGATTATTCAAAAACACTTGCGTCTTACTTTTTGGGAGGCAAAATCTGTAACCAAATGTTCAAAATTCAAAGAGAGAAGAATATCAGATTCAATACAAAGCAGTGCTAAACTGTTGAGTCGATCTTCAGCCATTTTGAAGCGAAGGTAATTTTTTATTCTTTTCAAACAAGAAAAAGACCTTTCGGCGCTGCAATTAGTCACTGCCATGGTAGCAAACATGCTATATGCGATGTCAACGTTCGGATAAATTGTGTTCAAATCATCGGACCGAATAAGCTTCATAACATTCAGTGGAGATTTCGTCTTAATATTATTTTCTTTGCCATAAGCATAAAAATGGATGAATTCATCATCAGTTGTCGGTTCCAAATCAGACGAGAACGTAGATATCAGGGCCTTCGATTCCATTCTGATTTCTTCGTTAGAAGACAATTCGCTCGCCTTGAGGATAATCATAAATTTTTGGTTGATTTTATCACATGCCTTGCGTTTCTCTTCTAATTCCACAGTCAAATTATCCCAGAATCGACCTGGGCTAACCTAGCTGTCGTTAAATTAACTTATGAGTTTTTACCTTTTAGGTTATGATCAACAACGGAGTCATTTTCTTTTCGAGGAGTTTGAAAAAAAACAATCAAGTTTAGGGATTTTCGACAGTAAATTTTTGTCTTTCTGCACTTTCTCGGCTGCACGCTTTTTGTTTGCTGCGCCGCTTAACTTTTTCATATTTGCACTCATTCTTCTATATTCACTGACACTTTTTTTGATATTTTTAACTCTGATCGACTTTTAAGATTACATAAAATGTACGCAGCGCCAGGCCCGTGCGCACGGGGGGGTTTGTTGGTTAAACCCCCCCCCCCCCCCCCATGGCCAAATCTAAGTTGCAATGATTTTGCAAAAATTTTCAAAATACAGTTTATAAATCTTGTATTGTGGCCTTGCAAGTTTGCAGGCTAAGGCAACTAAAGGATTGGCAGACATCATTTTCCCAAAACGTTGCCGTACGGCACCGTCCCACCGGAACGCATCCAAAGAAAATTTTATTGTAACTAAGGGATCACCCTGTGGTGCGTTTCGCTATACATACATATGTACTAATATCTATTCTGCCACGGTTCAGTGGTGCTCATTAGAGCTGCGTACACAGCGACATTTTCGCATTGGTCGGTACTGCCATCCCGGTGGAACTCGGAATTCGGTACCGAGCCTGGTAGAGAGTGTGTATTTTCGGTTTTGGGCTTATTTTTTGTTGTTTTGTGGGCAAAACAGTCCTACTCCTCAGAAAAACCAAACCGAAAATCATAAAAAAATTCAGCAACTCAATTTCGCTTCGAAAATTTATTTTTTTTTTTTTCGACTTTTTTTATTTTCGCCGAGGTGCGGGACGAACGTAGATTTCGTCCCCCCTTCTCCCGCAGTAAGCGGTCCTGATTTTTTGGCAAGTCGGGTTTTTGGTGCCCGTTGACAAAAACCGTAAAATCACTAGCGCGCTGGCGTGATCATCAGCAAACATATTAACATATATGTATGGCGATCGCATTGAGTGATGGTTCAATTCAACCACACATACATACATATGTTTACTCACGCTTTGCTAGTGAGTGGTCAAGCAAAGCTCGCGAACGAAAAATATGTCGTACATACATATTTACATACAATGACAGGTAAAGAAGAAGTGCGAAACAAAGAAAATTCAATGTTCATTTTTTCTCTGCTAGAGTAGTAGAGAAAAAATGACACAATTCCTTATTTTTCTTGTTTCCGGCATGCGTGGTCACCAGCAGTAGCAGAGTTAAGTAAATTTGTGTATTATTGAAGTTTTTGCTGCATTTTAAAGCAAATTTAATATTATTTCTTTCTTTTCAGATTATGATGGGCATATGGAGGCAGGTATGGTGGATCGCATGGACATCCGGACAGGATTAGGTGAGTTTTATTAGCGCTGCCGAAATACTGTGTCGTTTCGGTAGCAGCGCAGTCGCATTTACCCACCAAAAAATATGTCGCACTAAATGAAAATTACGCGACGTGCTGCATTGCGAAAATTAACATCAGCATTATTAAGTCAGCATCAACGACACAGCAGTACTAATCACAGTTACACCACTCATCATCATCACAATCAATCTGGTAGCGGCGTTGTAGGTGGTGGTAGTGGTAATCATCGTCGTTTAGAATTTGCGGCACTAACATCCCCCCGTCTAATAATCGCATACCAGTAATTGGTACATGGACGGTGTCAGCATTGATGTTGAATTCTCCCCCAATATCTGGTTCAACTGTCGCACCTACTCATATGCAATTATGCGATTTTAAACCAGATTCAGATACCATGTTCCTTATGAGCCTTTTGCCTGATATACAAAAGTTAAACGGACGGGATCGAGGTAAAATAAAAATTGCTTTTCAAAATATACTACACGACTATTTGTACCCAGATTGAAACGTGAGTTATTAAACTATTTAAACTATGATATCTAGTTCATAGTATAATTTTGAAATGGTAAAAGATTTTAATAAGTTAACTTAAATATGATGAAAATTGCTAGTTGATTGTATCGATTACATTACTCTATGAATAAATTTTTTTTTTGCATTCTCAATGCGTGAGCATTTCTTAGAAAGTTAAATCTTGCTATATTTGACTCACAAGTTATTTGAAAATGAACAGAATTTTAAAATTAATATTGTTTTTATAACAAATTTTGACTGAGAATGCAATATTTAATTAATGAGTATATCTTATTGAGCCCTATAAAAGTAACAACAGCGGGAAAATTGAGACAAACAAAAAAAACTAACAAAATTTATTGGAAAGACCAAGCACCTAAAAACGTTAGAATATTAATTTAAATTTTCAGAATTGTTATCAGATATAAAAGTCTCATTAAATAGAAACCATCATGTAATTCCAATACATAAATGCGCACATTATTTAAACATCAACTAGTATTTAAAAAATATTGTATTTATTGAAAAATATGTGATATTTGAATTTGTGTTACTTTAAAGAAATGGGTATGGTGGTATGTCTATATCATGTACCCACTGCAGCATAATGTGTAGAAGTATACATTTTCTTATTTATGTATAACTAGCAGACCCGGCAGACGTTGTCCTGCCAAAAATTAGGGCGTATTTCATTTATACATATGTATCTTAGCTTATTGCGTAGCACACCATCAACACTTTTGATATGATAGCTATATTATATGAGCATATTCTTGGGTCAGCCTTGGTCCACCTAATGGTCAATATCTTGGAAACGGGTTCGCAGATGAACCTGAAAACTGTTCCTTGTGAAAACTCTCATTAACACCTTTGATTTGATACTCATATTGTTAAAACACATTCGGGGTCACCCCTGGTCCACATTTTGGTCAATATCTCAGGATTCCAGGCACATTTTTACCTTTTTCTTTCTGAAGAACCTTCTCGGCGCACAAACAAATACAATAAAAAAAATTAGTGAAATCGGTCCAGCCGTTCTCAATTGATGAGTTACTATACATTTTTTCCCTCAATTTTTATATATATAGATTAGGTTGACTGAATTAATGATATCATGGGTTGACAACTTGTTACTTAAAAGAAGAAGAAAGATGACATTGATTGACAATGTTTTTCTGAAAAAAAGTAGGATTCTCTGAGATTTGTACTAATACTAGTATAGACACTAATTATAATTAGAAGGTGACGACTTTATACCACTATACTGTCACCGTATTTGCTGCTCGCTGGCTGGCACTGAGCAAAGGTCAACAATGCATCGGTTTTGAGTCTATTGTTCCTGATTACATACCTATTACAGAGCTTAGTCAAGTAAAGTTAGTAATTCGTACCTTACCAGAACCTTTTAATGGTAAATATCGTTGCGTTTTTCGACGCAGATGTATTGGAAAATGGGTTAGCTTGCATTACCCATTATAAAGAATTGTCTATTGCCCCCCCGAATACGGCCGACGGTCTGGTATTGGTGAGTAATAATAAAGGTTTTAAAAGGTATTCTAGTTTTGTCTTGCGTACTATGTGTCTGCCATTTACGTTTGGAATTGTTAGGGCATGTGCATACAGCTGTTAGAATATATATGTATATTATTAGTTCTTGTAGCTCAATACTCATATTTCTTATTTTCAGGTATGATTAAAGTGGCCAAAGTGCGATATGGCGGTATAGGTGTCCTCAAGGGCGAGTGACACGGGTAATTTATATGTATGTTTATTTATTTTGTATTTTGGGGTATGTATACTAGGGTGGGTTTATCTGCTTCCAACTTGTCGTGGCAGGTGGATTAATTTTCAGTGGCAGAAAGGTTCGCCTTTCTGCGTTAGGTTGTCTCTGGCCTCGTTTGCTAGTGCAATTAGGTTTTCTTTGGCAGAATTGTTCCACCCTCTGCGTTAGGCTTTCTGTTGTCCTCGTTAAGGGTAGCGAGTGAAGGGTTGAAATCTGGGTTATGGGAGATGGTAGGGTCTTGGTTGGAGGTGGAGTGGATGGTTAGGATGCGGTAGCGGGCCTCTCGCCATCCATTCCTTCCATAGGGAGCAGAATCATTTTGACCAACGGTCTTCTGATCTGACCCTTTTCGGGACGAGGTCCACTACACGCACTCGGCTATCTTCGCCGGGGTGTACGTGGGTAAGGCAACCGAGCCTCCATTCATTCGGAGTCATGGTCGTCATGGTTTTATCTCGGGCTTCAGAGATAAATGTCTTAAATTCAGATCGTAGAGATCTTGACGGTACCAACGTTGTCGGAGTATATGTTTCTCGGACATCCTCGTCTAGCGATAAAACGCGAAATGGCTGGTAGAAAGGATGGGGTACTAAGATCACTGGTCGCTTCCAGATGGATCGCTTTGGTGGTGAAGCAAACAAAGAGGCAAACGTAGCCCTTTGATAGTCGCGGGTGGAGGAAGTCCGCTCGCAAGGCAGGGTACCCATAAGTTGGGTTTGCGCTAGTTTTCGATAAATGGTGCAGACTGTACAATTATGGATGGTGGCCCTAAACATGTTCTTGACATTCGGAATCCAGTATTGGGTGCGGATGAGACGGAGCATGAGTCGGTTTTCCCCATGGAGGGAGATTTTATGTACCATTTGTACAATCAAATGCGTCAACCTACAATTATATGGCAGTATGATTGGGTGGCGCTCGTTATAAGCGAGGTCTTGAGATGCTCCAAGACGTCCAACGGCCCTAATAATATCATAATTGTCGATAATGGATTGAGTGGCAATATCTCGCTTTTCTTGTCGATAGAATTTCCCTTTTTCAAATTCACATAATCCTCATTATAGATTTGCTTCTGATAGAGTTTTATCAAGATTTGAGTCGTTGACTTAATCTCACCGGATGAGATTAAACACGACTTTTCCTCAAATGAAGCTTTTGTTTGGAGATGAGTTCTTCGAAAGGATCTCATAATATATGATAGTACCCTCAAAGCCCTCGGTAAATCCGAAAACCAGTCAAGAATATCGATTTCTTGTTGCTTTGATATTGCGTAGGCCTGCGCTCTCTTTTGATCCATGGAAGTATGGTATTCCTGTTCTTGTACTGGCCCTTGTGAGTTGTTTTCTTGTAACCAAGAAGGTCCCTGCCACCACAAAGAATGGTTGACCAAATCCGATGCTGGTAGTCCTCTGCTTCCTAAATCTGCTGGATTCGATTCCTAATTCACATGAAGCCAATCCTTACTGCCGACCAGGTCGATGATTTTGGTAATCCTGTTTGCTACGAAAGTTGACTAGGAACATGGTGGTTTGTTTCCTTATCCATGCCAACACGATGGTGGAATCCGTCCATAAATGCTGTCTGACTGAACCAAGTTTGATATTTCGGAATATTGATTTCATCATCTCTGCCAGAAGTACTGGTCCGCAAAGTTCCAAACGCGGAAGTGAAATGGTTTTCACGGGCGCTACTCTTTTTTTGGCCAGGAGTAGTGATACGGCGATGTCATCATTCCCTTTAACGCGCATGTAAACAGCTGCAGCGTATGCCTTTTTCATGTATTTCGACCTCATCTTCTGGTGAAGAGCTTACCCACCGTGGTATTCTTATCTTGTCGATTTCATGGTATTGATGTCTGAAGTTTTGCCATCGTTCCAATGTGTTGAACGAAACAGATTCATCCCAATCAGTCCCTTCTAACCAGATGTTCTGCATCAGGATTTTGGCTACAATGACCATTGGTGCAAGCCATCCTAGGGGGTCGAAGAGCTTGGCGATGGCAGATGAAATCGCTCGTTTCGTTAGCTTTTCACTCTCTTCCAGTGATCCTGCTTGGAAGTAGAATTGGTCGGAGGGGGCATTGCATCTTATGCCCAATGCCTTAACAGTGCGGGTATCTTCGCATGCCAGAAAGTTCTCGGTCAGCCGATCCGATTTGGGGATTTCGCTGAGAATCTCCTCAGAATTCGAAGTCCATTTTCGCAGTGGGAAGCCAGCGGAGTGTAAGTTTTTAACTCTTACAGGCTTATGGGTTCTTGTGGCGATGCTCGGTAAACAATCCGTTGGAATTATGCGTGATCATCCCTCATCCATATTTGTCTGTACATCTTTTCAATGTCACTATTAAACACGAAGCGATATAGTCTTTAGGGAAGTATAAGTACTGGAAGATCTGATTTTAGTACTGGGCCGGGCAGGAGAATGTCGTTCAAACTTGTGCCATTCGCTGTTTGGCTTGCGGCGTTGAAAACGACTCGTACCTTAGTGGTGGTACTCTCTGCCTTAACGACGGCGTGATGGGGCAAAAAATGTAACCATCTCCTTAATTTTTTGCATATGCCCTAATGTTTCATACTCAGACAGGACCCTTATGTATTCTTTCGCTAAATCTGGGTTTTTTGCTAACCGCGTTTCATTTCGAAAGAATTGCGAGCAGGCTCTCCTAAGAGATCCCCCTATGTTTATTCTTTCCGCGTATTCCTGTCTGACGGAAGTGAGACGACATATCTCCCATCTTCTCTACGACTCGTAGTTGCCCAGTATTAGTCATCTGCGTTTGGACTTTTAGTACTGGGCAGATTTTCTAACTCCCGGAATGCTGTAAGCTGTTTGTCCAAAGTAATTTCGCTGTAAAACGACACTATATTTCTGGTTGGATTGGGTGCGTCTACACGCCGGTTAGTATCCAACCGAACACCGTTTCTTGAGCCAGAAGTGTACTCAGTACGTTCTGTTTTAGTCCGCTCAGTATTATTTGCATATATATCTCCGCCAAGTATGAGATCTACTTCTTCATTAACGTAGAATCTCTTATCTGCCAATACTAGGTCTGAAAAGGCCTGCATAGTCATAGCGTCGACATGGCAGGATGGCAGATTTCCAGTTAGTTTGGTCAGAATGAACACGGATGTGGTTAGGCTGAAGTCAGGGTCCACTGTTGAACTGCCTCCTCGACTTGGGCCGACACGGCATTAGTGATACCCGAAACTTGGGCATGCATCCTTTTTGCAGGTAAATTGATTCGGCGTTTTAGTCGTTCTGTCATGAACGAGCATTCTGAGCCAGAATCTATCAGTGCTCTTTCTGGGAGGTCTGTACCATTATGATGAATGGTGACTAGAGCTGTCCCTAGCAGCACACCTGCACTTGAATGTACATGGCAGGATTTTACATTTCGGTCTGAAGCCGAACTTGACTTTGAAACTTCCCGTCCCTGTTGTGCCTGTAGAGAATTAGAGGCAGCGTTATCAGCATTATACTGATTCGGGCTGCTAGTTGCCTGCGTCTGTAGAGACTCCGTATGCAGGAGCGTATGATGTCGAGAGTGGCATTTGTTGCAGTCGTACGAACTGCTGCACTTCGACACTGTATGTCCTGGGGATAGGCAGTTTAGGCAGCCCTTGGTAGATTTAACGAAATTAATTCGCTCCACCGGCGTTAACCTGAGAAAACGGGGACAGTTTCGCTGTGGGAGTTTGACTTGCACTTTGTGCATAGTGCCTTTGTTACATTTGCTTGGTATGCACCAAGTCTTTTTGCAGGGGTTTCGTTGGCAGGTCGCGTAGATTGCGGTTTCTGCGCTTTCGAAGAAGCCCCTATGAACCCAGACACTGTTTCAAATGTCTGGAAGCGGCTAGACAAAAATTTGTCCACATCCTCCCACTTGGATATTTCCATTTTATGGTCTATGCTTTGCTTCCATAGACCAAGCGTACTTTCCGTAAGTAATAATCGCAAGCACGAAAGGCAATTATTTATATCGCGTTGCAATGTTTTAATTGCGCTACCATATTCACTCTCTTCCTTTTTCAAAATTTGGAGCTTCGAATTGACAAGTATACGTTTGTTTTCGTACCTCTCGCATAACTTTCTCCACGCGGTATCGAATCCCTCATTTGTAAGCGGACATTTTTTCATTATATCTTTGCCTCACCTTGTGTCTTGTTGTTGAGGTGGAAAAGTTTCTCAACAGGTGTGAGGTGCTTATTCAAGATATATATGACCGTGAACATGTCACGAAATGTTGGCCATGACAAGTAATCGCCCTTGAAAACGTCAGTATCGCAAGGAGGCAGGCGGATACTGTGCTCAAATTCGGGCTTTTCTTCCGTTTTGGTATCGGTTTTTGTTAACGTCGCTTGGCATGTAGCCATGTCTGACATGCAGCGTAAATAAATGGCGTATGCCTTTTTGTATTTTAATTTAACTGATACAATGTCAGAAGCTTCCAACCTGTTCGAGGTTAACAACTCATCTTGGGCCGTTCTCGTTTTCCTCCACATTGACTTCAAGTCCTCTTGTTGAAGGCCAAGAGTGAACTTGGTGTGGGCTGAATCCTCTATTTCATTATTGTCGGCTTCAAATTCACTGATCGTGTCAGCCAACCTAATGAAGCTTTCCATATTTTGGGTTTTGAGGAATTACGAGATTTAATTAAAAGCAGAAAAGAAAACCGAAGGTACGGGAAATGCTCAACCGTGCAATATAATATAATCCAAGGGAATGACAGTAATTTCACAAAGTAAAAATCAATCCCATCTCAAATATTTGAAATTTAACGCAATTGTTTTTAGTTTTTAATTTAATTTAGGTTATTTATTGCAGACTTGGCCGAATCCTCTGAATATATTTTTTTTATAAATCAACAATAAGTTCAATTTTATACTATTTGGTCAACTCGCCACCCACACGCTATCGGGGATATGTTTATATATATATGTATACGTGTATATATGTGTTGCCGCAATAACGAAGTAAACAAAAGAAAACACAAGTAAAGTGCGCGGTGAATCAAAACGAGCGAAAACGGCTTTATTAAAGAAAATTTAATAGCCTTCGGTTAAAATACTGTGCGGTTTATCACCAAAAAAAAAGTGGAAAAACAAAAACAAAACTAGCGGTAGAGATTCAAAGTGAATTCAGTGTAGAAGTGAGGTTATGTTGCCTCTTGTATTTTAAAGTTTGAGTTCGTGGTATTAATTAAAACGCGGTAACTAAACAAACTCACTATTATTCACTTATCGCACTTATATTTCGAATACACTCGCGGGCGGCACTTTTAGTAAAAATTATGGAAATATTGCGACACAACAAAAATAAGTGGCAAGAAATATACAACTTACGTGCTTTGATGTGGTGATCGGCGGCGTATGTTGTATGTATGTGTTATATGTTGTTGTGGGAGCTTCTTTGCAGCAGTGTCAAATTTGGCTGCGTTTGGCTGAGTGGATTTATACAACGATGCAAATAGTAAAATGAAGTATTTTTATTGCCGGTATCTAAGTGGTATTATTATTGCGCTTTGATGTTGTTGTTGTTGTTGTGGACTGTATAGGCTTATAGTGCTGTGGTTGCTCTACGGAAAGATAGGACCTTGTCGGCAGCAAGGATTGGCTTCATTTGAATTCGGAATCGAGTCCAGCAGATTTAGGAAGCAGAGGACTACCAGCATCGGATTTGGATCCGGCTCGAAGGACCATGAACAATGAATAAAGAGAAATAAAAAAGAACGATATTCTCGTTATAATGTGGCCGTGTATTTGTTATGAAAGTTATAACTTTACAATTGAATGTGACCTTAAAGTTGGCGGTGAAAATACTGGGGTGGCCGTGATGTGTTGACGCTGTGATGTGTTCGATGATCGTCGAAAGAGCAGACGGTAGTTATTATACATACATATTTTTGTTCAAATTATTTATTTGAGTTTTTATAAGTTTCGTTTCTGATTTTGGGTTCACAATCATTAAATGAAATAAGATGAGTTCCTACTAAATACAAAATTCTTTCGTTACATGTACTGCTTATCTCGATCCCTTTCGTATTCTTTATAATAATTAAGCCTTTTTCAATTTCTTCGATTTCTTCTTTACTGTTTCTTGTTTTTTTTTTACAGTTTTTCCTGATTATACATGAATTTGGAACTTGCAGATTTTTCTGGTATGAATTTTTTGAGAAAAGGTATCTTGTATTATTAACCTCGAAAACATGTTCGCTTTTAAATTGTAGCTCCTCCGAATTTTTGTTTGTACGAGGTGTTATAAATACATGTTTTGCTGTAGTTACTTTAGTTGGAACCTAGTTCGATATTCTCTAACTAAAATATATTTATATTGTATCTATTTATCTCTTCAGGGGTTACGATGTTGCTGGACATTAAGTTTCGTCTAGCTGAATTATTTTGTATGTTTTCTATGTTACTACTAAGTGTCCTAATTCTAAGTAGGATGTCGAGGTATATGATCTGTCTGTGTATGTCTCTATTCTCATTTTGTATTGAATTTAATTTAAGAGAAATCTGTTTTCTGTCTGACTCTATAGCTTTTTTGATGCTTTGGAAAGTTTCATTAAAGTTGTCGTTAATTTTTATGTTTTTACTAGAAGGACCCGGCAGACGTTGTTCTGCCCAAATTTAGGGAAAAAATCGCAAGATAAATAAAAAAGTTTGGAATAATTCGGTCCCTGGTCCACTTCCCGGAAAAAAGTTATCCCATATTTTAACAAAGTAAAGTGGTACCCTTGTACCAAATTTGAAGAAAATCGTAGTATAAATAAAAAAGTTTGGAATATTTCGGTCCTTGGTCCACTTCCCGGAATAAAACTTTACATAAACACTCTCCGGATTCCTACTGAGCTATCCTGTAAATATGAACAAAATCGATGTGGTAGTTCCGGAGTCTATAACATACATACACACATCCTTTTTATATACATAGATTAAATTCCACCGAATCTTTTATGACCGTTTCCAACAACATTTTCGATATAAATAAAAAAAAGTGTACTTACAACACAAAATCCGTTGTTATTGGATGCCACGTGTTGAGTACTTTTTAGGTTATGAAAATCACTTGATTAATTAATCGTGCAAAATACACTCAAAATTTATCATTTTGTTATTATTGATGATAATTTTATTATTATTGATAGAATAGCAATGATTAATAGTTAATATGAGAGTTACACTGAGATAGCAAAATAATAATTGTCAACCTTACTACACTTGATGCATAAACAACATGGCTTGCAGCTGTGTAGGGAGTGAGAGAAGTCTTATTGTGTGAGAGAAAGAGGATACCGGCTTCGTTCTCATCCCTACTCCGTGCTGTTTACTGGGTCAGAAGTGACACCTGTGGACATCTGGCGAGGATAACTAATTAAAAAACGATTGATCAGTTATCGTCCGGTAATGAAAAGTGATTACATTACTAAAAATTTTTGGCGATATCTCGGAAAACAGGTCGCATAGGGTCTTAAAAATCACCTCATTTTTAAATACTCATTAACGCCTCTTATTTGATACCCATATTGTAGAAAACCCGTCTGGGGTCACACCTGGTCCACATTTCGAAATCTCGTAAACGGGGTAGCATAGGGTCCTGGAAATTACCTATTTTTTAAACACTCATCAACACCTTTTATTCGATACCCATATAGTATAAACACCTTCTAGGGTCACACCTGGCCCACATTTTTGGTGATATCTCGTAAACGGGGTAGCATAGGGTCATGAAAATTACCTCTTTTTAAACACCCAATCAACACCTTTTATGCGGTACCATATTGTGCAAACACTTTTTAGAGTCACTCCTGGTCCACATTTTGGTGAATATCTTGGAAATGGGGTCCCATATTGGACTTTGAACTACTACCTTTTAAAACTCTCATCAACAGCTTTAATTTGGTACCCATATTGAGCGAACACTTTTTAGAGTCACACCTGGTCCATATTTTGTTCGATATCTCGATAAACGGGTCGCATTGGGTCATTTTCTGGTATGAATTTTTTGAGAAAAGGTATCTTGTATTATTAACCTCGAAAACATGTTCGCTTTTAAATTGTAGCTCCTCCGAATTTTTGTTTGTACGAGGTGTTATAAATACATGTTTTGCTGTAGTTACTTTAGTTGGAACCTAGTTCGATATTCTCTAACTAAAATATATTTATATTGTATCTATTTATCTCTTCAGGGGTTACGATGTTGCTGGACATTAAGTTTCGTCTAGCTGAATTATTTTGTATGTTTTCTATGTTACTACTAAGTGTCCTAATTCTAAGTAGGATGTCGAGGTATATGATCTGTCTGTGTATGTCTCTATTCTCATTTTGTATTGAATTTAATTTAAGAGAAATCTGTTTTCTGTCTGACTCTATAGCTTTTTTGATGCTTTGGAAAGTTTCATTAAAGTTGTCGTTAATTTTTATGTTTTTACTAGAAGGACCCGGCAGACGTTGTTCTGCCCAAATTTAGGGAAAAAATCGCAAGATAAATAAAAAAGTTTGGAATAATTCGGTCCCTGGTCCACTTCCCGGAAAAAAGTTATCCCATATTTTAACAAAGTAAAGTGGTACCCTTGTACCAAATTTGAAGAAAATCGTAGTATAAATAAAAAAGTTTGGAATATTTCGGTCCTTGGTCCACTTCCCGGAATAAAACTTTACATAAACACTCTCCGGGTTCCTACTGAGCTATCCTGTAAATATGAACAAAATCGATGTGGTAGTTCCGGAGTCTATAACATACATACACACATCCTTTTTATATACATAGATTAAATTCCACCGAATCTTTTATGACCGTTTCCAACATTTTCGATATAAATAAAAAAAAGTGTACTTACAACACAAAATCCGTTGTTATTGGATGCCACGTGTTGAGTACTTTTTAGGTTATGAAAATCACTTGATTAATTAATCGTGCAAAATACACTCAAAATTTATAATTTTATTATTATTGATGATAATTTTATTATTATTGATAGAATAGCAATGATTAATAGTTAATATGAGAGTTACACTGAGATAGCAAAATAATAATTGTCAACCTTACTACACTTGATGCATAAACAACATGGCTTGCAGCTGTGTAGGGAGTGAGAGAAGTCTTATTGTGTGAGAGAAAGAGGATACCGGCTTCGTTCTCATCCCTACTCCGTGCTGTTTACTGGGTCAGAAGTGACACCTGTGGACATCTGGCGAGGATAACTAATTAAAAAACGATTGATCAGTTATCGTCCGGTAATGAAAAGTGATTACATTACTAAAATTTTTTGGCGATATCTCGGAAAACAGGTCGCATAGGGTCTTAAAAATCACCTCATTTTTATATACTCATTAACGCCTCTTATTTGATACACATATTGTAGAAAACCCGTCTGGGGTCACACCTGGTCCACATTTCGAAATCTCGTAAACGGGGTAGCATAGGGTCTTGGAAATTACCTATTTTTTAAACACTCATCAACACCTTTTATTCGATACCCATATAGTATAAACACCTTCTAGGGTCACACCTGGCCCACATTTTTGGTGATATCTCGTAAACGGGGTAGCATAGGGTCATAAAAATTACCTCTTTTTAAACACCCAATCAACACCTTTTATGCGGTACCATATTGTGCAAACACTTTTTAGAGTCACTCCTGGTCCACATTTTGGTGAATATCTTGGAAATGGGGTCCCATATTGGACTTTGAACTACTACCTTTTAAAACTCTCATCAACAGCTTTAATTTGGTACCCATATTGAGCGAACACTTTTTAGAGTCACACATGGTCCACATTTTGGTGAATATCTCGAAAATGGGGCCCCATATTGGACTTTGAACCACTTTATATTAAAACCCTCATCAACACCTTTCATTTGGTACCATATTGTGCAAACACTTTTTAGAGTCACACCTGGTCCACAGTTTGGTGAATATCTCGGAAATGGGGTTCCATATTGGACTTTGAACCACTTCCTATTAAAACCCTCCACAACAGCTTTAATTTGGTACCCATATTGAGCAAACACTTTTTAGAGTCACGCCTGGTCCATATTTTGTTCGATATCTCGATAAACGGGTCGCATTGGGTCTTGAAAATCACCTCTTTTTTAAATACTCATCAACGCCTTTTATTTGATACCCATATTGTAGAAAACCCGTCTGGGCTCACACCTGGTCCACATTTCGATATCTCGTAAACGGGGTAGCATAGGGTCCTGGAAATTACCTATTTTTTAAACACTCATCAACACCTTTTATTCGATACCCATATAGTATGAACACCTTCTAGGGTCACCCCTGGTCCACATTTTGGTCGATATCTCGGAAAACGGGTCGCATAGGGTCTTGAAAAATAGATGTTGGTCGATTCTCATACCTACTCAATATGTTCACAAAATTTTATGAGAATCGGTCAAGCCGTTTCGGAGGAGTATGGTTTCAAAAACTGTGACACGAGAATTTTATATATAAGATTTATAGTTTCTATAGCATTAGAGTTGTTCACATCGATAACCTTGAGATGCTCTTCTATATTCTGTCGTCGTCCTTGATTCCATACAACCATTTCATTGTTGTACCTAAGATGTTAACTAATCCTCTTTTTTGCTTATGTGGTAATAGTGTGTAGAGTTTACTTCTTAACATTGTGAATGTGTCAAGATTTGTTCCTTTTCAGTCAGTTTAGCGTCCCTAACTAGATTTTCTAGTGCGTCAATTATATTTCCTATTTCCTGCGGTCTGATTATATGGAGAATAATGTCGAAATCTGTAATAACTTGTACATTGCTGAGTTTTATTTCGGTGAATCCGTCTTCGCTCTTGATGTCCTCAGTTGTAATCGTTGCGGTTGTTCCTATTATCAGCAGTGTGAACATCATTTAATATTACTGGCATGGGTGTTTTGAAGTGGTAATTTCCTATGTCTGGGATTATGCTTATCCCTAAGTGGTCTATAATTTTTTACATATCCCGCGCTTCTATTTTCATTATAATTTTCCCTTTTCGTGTTAATCTTGTTGATGATTCTTTCCTTAGTATCCCTCATCCTGTCATAAATGACCTTTTTGTAAATTTTTCCTGCTGCTAAGTCTGAAGGCGTTGCCTTCAAGGTTGAATGAATGTTGTTATTATAGGTCTGAGTACACTTCTACATTTTCTCTCTGGTTTGTAAGGCAGGATACTCTCTTTCTGTGATTCTAAATTATCGTATTGTGAAAAATTTCAATGTCTGAGCTGCCCGTGTGACTATTACGTTTAGTAAAGTGAACTTTCGACACCTTCTTCTCTTAAAAAGTCCATCACATGCATTATCGGTTACAAACAGCTTGGGCTCTCCTCTCATCGCAAAATACATCCTTAAAGTCTCGACAAATGTAATGCTGTTTTTGTCTTCTAGGTAGAGTGCTACTGCAAACTTTGAAAACTTATCGATGAAAGTCATGAAGTTGTGTTTCTTAATTGTGTAAGTGTCTAAATGTACTACCTCATTTGTGTCCTTAGGTGCTCCTGTTGGGTGGAATTTTGGTTTTATTGGCTTTCTATCGTATTTAGTTTGGCGAAATATATCGCAATTGTTTATAAATTTTTAAATAAGTTGTTTTAAATTTGTATGGTATATGAGCCTTTTTAATCCTTCATAGTTTTCGGTGATGCCTGAATGGACACTTTCTGTGAGGTGATAATTTTTTATATATCTGAAAGATTCGTCCCCGCGTCGCATATCCTTGGCATGATATGAGCACTTATAGAATTTCATTCCTTAATTCTATTAACTTCTGTTGTACGACATTGTACTCGATATCGGGGAGTTCAGAGAAAATTCCCACTTTCCCTGATTTGAGGTATCTTCGAAAAATGTCGGACATAAAACCATTGCTGGGAGTGAATAGTTGCACAGGTGCTTATGTTATCAATGTCATCCTCTATCCGTGCATCTACATTTGCTTTAACATAACCGATATTAATGTCGTATTCTCCTAATTTAAGTATCAATATCTGTAATCTTGGGTTAATATCTTTTCCTCTGTATTTTGTTTGTAGCCACTTGAGTGGTTGGTGATCTGCTAGCAAATCAAAGTTCCTACCATAAACATAGGGTCTGAAATAATTAACCGCCCATACTATGGCAAGGAGTTCCTTTTCTGTCGTTGAGTACTTTCTTTCATGCTCATTCAAAGTTCTAATTGCATAGCATATTGGGTGGCCTGCTTGCATTAGTGCACTTCCAATTGCGTAATTACTTGCATCTGTTACAATTTCAAATTTCTTTTTGAAGTCCGGGTATTTTAGTACCGGTGGGGAGATTAGTAATCTTTTTAGGTTGTAGAAAGCATCCATGTACTGGGTATCATGAACGTTGAATTTTACATCTTTTTTCAGATATTTAGTCATAGCTTAAGCGATTTTAGCGTAATTTCTTATGAATTTACGATATTATCCGGTTGCTCCTAAAAATGACATTATCTGTTTCGCTGTTTGCGGCAGCTTGAGTTTTTGTATTGCCTCCACTTTGGTGGGGTTCTGCTTGACACCTTCTGTTGTTAAAATGTGTCCTAAATACTCTGTAGTTGTGGCAAAGAAATTACATTTGTGAATCTGAATTCGAAGATTGTGATACCTTATCCTATTGAAAATTTTCCTGGGCTGTGGTGCTGAACACAAGGATATCGTCTAGGTAAACTACACATTTTTTATTAATGTAATCCCTTAATACTGAGTTAATAAGCCTTTGAAAAGTGGCTGGGGATTTTTTAGGCCAAAAGGCACACGAACGAACTCGCAACGTCCTAGTGGAGTAGGAAATGCGGGTTTCGCCCTGTCTTCTTCTGTAATGAGAATCTGGTGAAAACCCTTGGCCAGGTGTAATGTGGTGAAATACTGAGCTCTTCCTAATTTCTCCAGTATGTTTTCAATAATGGGAATGGGAAATTTGTCGCTTACAGTAATATACTTCAAGGCTCTATAGTCTATAACGATACGCCATTTCTTTTTCCCGGATGTGTCCTCTTTTTTAGGGACGATCCATAATGGTGAGTTATAAGGTGAACCGCTTTCTTTAATGATACTATGTCCTACCATTTCCTTTGTTTGTTTATTTATTTCCTCCTCGTGGATTTGAGGGTAGCGATAAATTTTAAAATATCCTGGCTTATCAGTTGTTGTCACGATTTCGTGTTTTACCTCATGTGTGTGGGAAAGTATTTGTCCTTTTTGAAAAAATAAGTCAGCATTGTCGTTTACAATTACCTGTAGTAGACATTTTACCCAGGGTTCGAATTTGCACGCACGCACACAGCACACACACGCGTGCAAAAAAATGCTCACAAAACTTATTGCTCATACACATGAGCTGTGCTTTAAAAAAAAAATACTAAGCACACCGCACGCGTGTGTGCAGTTTGAAATAAAGCACTTGCACGCGTGTGTGTTTTGTATTGAAAATATAAAAGCACATACTCATGCGTGTGTTTTTTTATTTTATTTGCTCTCAAATTTTTCTATTGATTTTTTATATGGCAGAAAAAATGTGTGTGTTTTGTTTTTGAAATACACAAGTGCGTGTTGAAGTGAAAATTTTTTCTACACACAGCACGAGAGTTCGTGCATAGAAATTTTATATAAAAGCACACACGTGTGTATGTGCTTAACTCAAATCGGCACACACATGAGCTGTGTGCTAAAAAATATTTCTGGTAGCACATAGCACATGTGTAAGAGCGAAAAATATACAAGTGTGCTGCACACGTGCGTGCAAATTCTGCTATCTACCTGTGTGGCTTCGAGTGTATGTATATCCTCGAACTTATGTGGACATGCATCAATGAATCTCGTTCTAACATTATGAATTTTGATATATGCATCCTTAAGGTTTATGATTGCTTCAATAGGTTGCAGAAAATTTTGTCCTAATATTCCGTCGAACTTTTTATTTTTCCAGTTGGTAAATTTCCAACTCATGATATTGTTTTCTTTAAATTCGTTTGGTAGGGGTGATAATTTCAGTACTTACCCCCAGGTTTCCATCTAATATCCTAAAAGTCATGGGTTTGGTTAGTTTGATTCGTTTGTATTTGAGATGCTTGTCTTCTCCAATCAGAGATGGATTTGAGCCTGTGCCGATAGCGCATGTTATCTTGTCCTCACCGATATTTAATTTAATTAACGGTAGATTATGGGGTCGGCCGGAGACCGAAAATTTTCACCCTCTTCATGAGCAGCTTCTATATTGTCTACTTTCGTGGGTTCGGGGTGGATTGCTCTGTATTGTCCTGAATTTTTGCTGGTATTATTCTGAAATCGCCTACTTTGTTGGGAATTGCGATTGAACTGACCTTAGTTGCCATTTGTTTGCCTGAATTGGCCAGAGGGGTCAGAACTAGTTACTGGTCCCTGAGCTTTCGTGTTTTGGAAAGGTACTTGTTGAGGAGATGGTTGGGTTGAACCATTTTGACGGTTACCTTGTGTGTACTGTTTGATCTACTGAGTTTGCTGTCGTATTTTATTATCATCCCTGTTTCTTCTAATAGATAATATGCATCTCTTAGGGAATTTTTGCTTGTACTGTATAGTATGCTAGCTAAATTGGGGTATATGCCATTGAGAAAGGTTTTCAAAATTACCGACTCATTGACCGTTGGTGAAAAATCTTCAGGTTTCTTAGTGTCTTGGTCGTATTTTGTATTAAGTTTGTCTAAGATATTTCTTAAAATAATAAAATAGTCACTTACGTTGTTGTACTTTGCGATGCTTGCTTCATGGTAGAGGTTGTGATATGTTTCCTTAACTCCAAAGTTCCTTATTAGTTCACTTTTTATGCTGTCCCAGGTTGGCGTTGGCCCCAGTGTTCAGATTGTATTAAGGGCTGCTCCCTGGATCTTTGTTCTAATGTACTCTTGGAATATGAACTTTTTTAGGTCATCATTTTCATCAAAAACGGGTAGTACCAATTCTACTTCTCTAATGAAGGCGGATAAGTCGAATGATCGGTCGCCCCGGAATTCCTTAATCCTTGATGCTTCCTTGATGAGTTCCGTCACGGGAATTGCCAGTTGTTGCAGTTTATTTCCCTTGTTTAGTAATGAGGTCCTTCAGGATTACTATTCTGGTTCAACGGTTGATTTTCACAGAGTCACTTGCAAAGTCCTTCAGAACTTGATTTATTTTGTGATCAATAAGTCACTTGAACAATTCGTTAGAATTCAGTAGAATTTGTGGTCAAATCTTTAGATTTTTGTTCCACTTTATTAATTCAACTTCGGTTGATTTTTACAGAGTCGCTTGCAAAGTCCTTCAGGATTTGCTATGGTTCTATCAATTCTTCGGAATTGATCTCCAGGGACTGCGCCGAACAAGTCTCGCTGTAAAAATATCTTTTGCAGCGTTTAAATGCTCTTTATTGAATCAGAATTACAATTGAATTACAAAATTTCTTACAAGCTAATTATAATTATAATATATTTTATGCTAGGTCAGCTAAATAAATTGATTTTGTAAGTTATGAGCAAGCTCGAGACCAGTTAACAATAATTCTAAGCGAATTAATATTGTCAGTTTTTGGGAAAAATTGATAATTGGAGAAAAATTACAAAGGAAAATCAACTGCGATGGATAGGATTACATGTTTCAGAGTTTCCAGGCTCATCATCAGATCCCTTTTCGGACACTGGGATGCGAACCAGCGTCTGCACCAAAGCCGCTGTTAGAAAATTCTAACACTGATGATGAGCCTGGAAACTCTGAAACATGTAATCCTATCCATCGCTGTTCATTTTCCTTTGCAATTTTTCTCCAATTATCAATTTTTCCCAAAAACTGACAATATTAATTCGCTTAGAATTTTTGTTAACTGGTCTCGAGCTTGCTCATAACTTACAAATTTGTAAACAAAATAGACCGCAAATCCAACAACAAAATGCATTGAAACCATAGCACGGGTTTACCGACATATGTAAATATGTACAAACAACAAGACCAACACACATCATAACATACAGACGCAGGTCTTAGAAATTTTGTGTATACTGTTGGCAAGAACAAACAAACAAAAGGGAATTAATTGAAGTGGAGATAACTTCATTGTGACGTCACAGGGCATCATAGCTTAGTGTCAGAATTTTCTAACAGCAGCTTTGGTGCAGACACTGGTTCGCATCCCAGTGTCCGAAAAGGGATCTGATGATGAGCCTGGAAACTCTGAAACATGTAATCCTATCCATCGCTGTTGATTTCCTTTGTATTTTTCTCTAATTATCAATTTTTCCCAAAAACTGACAATATTAATTCGCTTAGAATTATTGTTAACTGGTCTCGAGCTTGCTCATAACTTACAAATATGTAAACAAAATAGACCGCAAATCCAACAACAAAATACATTGAAACCATAGCACGGGTTTACGTACATATGTACAAACAACAAGCCCAACACACATCATAACATACAGACGCATGTTGTCGAGCTACTAAGCCTTTTAGTAGCTATAAAAATCAAATAATAAACGTGAGTTCGATTGAAACAACTTTATTTCAGCAGGATTCAGAAACGACTGAATCAAGAACTACTTTGCATAATTTTATGATGTTCCAATTACAAAAGAATGTGTCCCAAAACGGGTTTTATATATTCTTAAACAATTGTTATTTCGAGAACTAAGTAAATGAATTCCATCCCATATGTCGCATGTGAGGATATACACACATTACGCACATGCGTATTTATGCGCCTATGTTTAAATGCTTGTGCAATAGGTTTGTACATTACTAATGAAGGGAATGGGAAAATATGCAAAAAGGCTAACGGGCATGTGTACATATATTTAAATTATAATAGTTAAATTAGGGCGGTTCTAAATTTTGGGTTTTCAGCACATGAATATTATCTACTTGATTTTCAATATCGGCTGCTGCTCCGAACATCATCCTCCCCGTTTAAAAGGTTAGGGCTTTTAAACAGAATCATTTACTGGAAGGACGCACAGCTTATTCACTGCTCGACGAGTTGTACCAGTAGATGTACGCAGGACTGCTACTCTCACTGTCCCATCCTCCCCAGATATTACTTCGATTACACGTGCCAGGGGCCACTTTAAAGGTGGCAAGTTTTCGTCCTTTAAACAAACGATGTCGCCAACTTGAATGCTGGCCTGGGGTGTACGCAATTTGGAGCGTTGCTGGAGAAGAGTTAAATACTCTCGAGACCACCGCATCCAAAAAACTTGTTGTATAAATGTTGCGCGCTGCCATCGGTCAAGTCGATTGTAGTTTAAGCTTGTAATGTCTGGTTCAGGAAGAGCTGTCATCGGACCGCCGATTAAAAAGTGGCCTGGCGTTAACACGTCTAGATCTTCTGGATTTTCTGAAAGAGGTACTAGAGGGCGAGAATTAATTATTGCAGATATTCGACATACCAATGTACGTAATTCATCGAAGCCAAGGATGAATGAGCCAATGGAACGGTAGAAATGTTGTTTTGCTGTTTTTACGGCCGCTTCCCACAAACCGCCGAAGTGTGGCGAGCGAGGTGGAATGAAGCGCCAGTCGGCACCATGCTCAAGACAAAAGTTGTGGACTTCGCTGGCGAAATTGTCGCTGACGACTAAGTTTCGCAGCTCACGGAGTTCATTCTTAGCACCTACGAAGTTTGTAGCGTTGTCCGACCAGATACAGCTTGGTATGCCCCGGGTGGCGATAAAACGTTTTAGTGCGTCAATGAATGCACTTGTTGACAGGTCTCTCACCAACTCCATCCAGACAGCTTTTGTAGTGAAGCATATAAATATGCTAACATAATATTTTTGAGGCGATTTATTGCGTGTTTCAGGCTTATAATAAAACGGGCCGCAGTAGTCTACACCAGTAACTATGAAGGGACGTGAAGCCTGTACGCGCTCTTTAGGTAGGTCACCCATTATGTGCTGGACGAGTCGTGGCCTAGACTTACAGCAAATGATGCATTTTTGAAGCACTCGTGAGACGGTTTTGCGTCCACCTATTGGCCAGAACTGCATACGAATGAAGGCGAGCAAGGCTTGCGGGCCTGCGTGATGATGTTTTCGATGAAAGTATGTAATTATTGCGTTTGTAAGTGGATGGTCCTTTGGTAGAATACATGGGTGGAGCGATTCAAAACTAAGCAACGAATTGTTTAATCTACCGCCTACACGAATCACTCCGAAGTCATCAAGAAACGGTGATAGTGAATTAATATTGCTCGAGGTCGGGACACATTTATTGGACTGCAGTGCGGCATACTCCGGCCAAAGTTGGGCTCTCTGAACTGTGCGAACGAGCAATAGCGTGCCCTTTCGTATATCTGCAGCCGTCAGCTGGGATGACCTTGGTGCTTGTTTAATATTCACGAATTTCCTGACATAACCCAAAATCCGCTGCATTGTCGCGAACGAATTAATGTATTTGAAAGACAGCGTAATGTCAGTGCGATTATTTTCGACAAGCAAAACCTTTTGCCGGAGCTCAAGAAGTTTTGGTTGGGAGATGCACATGCGTGGCCAGCTCTTCTCTGTTTCTTGTAAAAATGATGGGCCATGCATCCAAAGCTTTGAATTTAGAAGTTCGTTCGGCGTAGCTCCTTTGGATAAAATATCAAAGGGGTTCATTGCTGAAGGAACATAATGCCACTGCATGCCTTCTGTCACATGCTGTATGGTGGAGATTCGGTTTGCCACAAAGACATGGAATTTGGATGATTCTTCTCGCAGCCATGATAGAACGGTTGGCGAATCTGACCAACAATGAAAGGAACAATTAAAAATCTTCCCGGGCCTTTGAACACAAAAGGTGCACTTGGTAGATGTCAGCCTTGATTGATCGAGTGTAGATGCACGCCCCATAGGCGTCAAGGCTTGCATCGCAAAATGCATGAACTTCTGTGATGGCTTCAGGCTGCAATATATAACGAGGAAATGATAAATGCTGCATTTCTGCAAACCCGTTGCAGAAGTCGGACCAAGCGGTATCTAACGATTGTGGTAAACTTTCATCCCACTCAAGCTTGTCCCTCCACATATGTTGAAGAAGTATCTTTGCCCTGGTTAAGGTTGGGCCCATTAAGCCGAGTGGGTCATAGCATCGAGCTAGAGTGGACAAAGCAGAGCGTTTGGAGTTCTTTCGGAAATCTTGTTGCTGTATGAAAGAGAATAGTAGGCTGTCCTTAATCGGGTTCCAAATTAAACCCAATGTTTTGGTTATGTTGCTGCCATCATCGAACTTTAGAAAACTTTCTTTGTCTTCATCTGGAATTTCACGAAGAATATCTGGACTGTTCGAACACCACTTACGCAGCTTGAAGTTTCCTTGAGAAAGGAGACTGGTTGTTTGTAACTTGATATTGCGGACTTCTTCCACGGAATCACCACCGGATATCATGTCATCCACGTAGGAGTCTCGAAGCAAAATTTTTGAACCAATAGGACAAGTCGATGACTCGTCAGTTGCAAGCTGATTCATAGCTCAAATCGCCAGTGCAGCAGGTTTGGTTCCGTACGTTACGGTGTCCAGCTTATAAATTTAGAATTCTTCAAGAGGAGATTCCCGCCATATATATCTCCAGTGTATATGTTATGTTATCTGGTGAGGTGACGCGGACGCACCGATATATTTTGCAAATGTCACCAGTAAGTGCTATAGGAAATGTGCGAAATCTGATTAAAATGTCAAATAGTTTTGATTGAATGGTTGGACCTGCCATGAGCAAGTCGTTCAATGAGAAACCAGAAGAAGTGGCTGCTGAGCCATCGAAAACCACTCTGAGTTTTGTAGTGCTACTGCTTTCCTTGATGACGCAGTGGTGCGGTAAAAAATATTTGCATTTGTGCAAACTGTCGTTTGATACTAGGGACATGTGATTAAGGTCAATATATTCCTTAATGAACTTACTATAATCTGCCTTAAGATCAGGGTTGCGAGCGAATTTCCTTTCTAGACTTTCAAAGCGTTGACGAGATCTCAAATAAGAATTTCCAAATGCCTCCGGATTCTGTTTGAGAGGCAGACGAACCGAGTATTCGCCTGATGGTAGGCGTGAATAATTCTGTTGAAAGTGTGCTTCACAAGCAATGTCTTCCTGAGTTGCTTTAGAAATAGGTTCGTAGTTTGGCTCAATATCCCAAAATCGTCGCAGGAGATCATCAAGCGTAGTGTTTTCAAGTATAGTGTTTTTCGAGGATTTCCGTTTTGCAACAAAGGATGATAGCTTTGGGGCATGTTGTCCTCCACCAGACAACACCCATCCGAAAAGGGTCTTTTGCAGTACCGGTAAGCCGGCTGCCAATCGTATCTGCCCCACACAAAGTAGGTCGAAGAATAGGCCTTCTTCGATGAGCAGATCAATGCGTTGTGATGCGTGGAAGCCCGGATCAGCTAGTTGAATGTTGGGTGGAATGTTCCACTCACTGGTGCTTACGCAGCACCCAGGCTGATTGTCGGTGATGGTGCGTACAACAACTGCTGTGATATTTGTTGAGAACTCTGATGTTCGAGACCTTAGCATAAGCTCCACTGAATAGCCTTCAGCTGAGAAGTTGGCATCTCCGATGCCGGATACCGTAACCGAAGATTTTGTCTTCAGCAGCTGAAGCTGGTTTGCGACGCGAGATGTGATAAATTCAGTTGGGAGACAGAATCCAAAAGTGCACGACATGGCACGAAAGATCCTGCACGATTTTTTATGAGAATGACGGCAGTAGCTAGAAGCACAGAATCAGACGGAGACAACGAAGCATGAGGCAAGGCAGATAACGACGGCATTGGACTGGTGTGTAGCTGATGGCGAAGATTCGATTTGGCAATCAGTTGACGACACTGTTGAGCGCTTCAGGTGCAAAAGAGTATGGTGTTTGCACTGGCAATTGCGGCAGGTGCCGGATTTGTAGTCTCGCAGTTGATGGCCGCGCTTCAGCAGTTGATACAAAGAACGAGCTTTTTAACCTCTTTAAGGCGTAGGTTCGGAGATAAATTTGCGAAGCGTTGGCAGTTATAAATTGCATGATCGACCGACTCACAAAACACACAAGAATTGTTGGGGCCTTTTGACGCAACAAATGATTTCTTTTGGCTTGCACTTGCACCTTTGTTCGGTTTTTCAATCTGATCGGTCTTCGCCTGAGCGGCATGCTGAACATTCTCGAGCCTTCGACAGCGCTTTTCCAAAAATCCGGCCAGCTGTTCCCATGAAGGTAGTTCACTAATAGAAGAATTCTCCTCCCATTTAGCTTGTGTCGTTTTGTCGAGTTTCTGAAGTACTAAGTGAATTATGATGCAATCTGCGATCTGACCATTGGTTGCGAGTGACTGCAATGCCCGTATGTGCGCCGTTACTGTCAACTCTCGAAGTTTGATTGCGTTGGAATCTGCCTTGTCCAGCCCGAATATGTCCCTGATGTGTGCCTGAAAAATAAGACGTTTGTTATCGAAACGCTTGTGCAAAAGTTCTAAAGCGATTTTGTAATTGGAATCACTTATCTCTAAAGAGCGCACGGTGTCGAGTGCAGCGCCGCTCAAACACGACCGCAGATGCTGCAGTTTTTCGATGTTGTTCAGGTCACTATCCTTGTCGATGATTGAGGTGAACATGGATTTGAAGTTCGTCCACTCAGTATATGTGCCGCTGGATTTTGGGAGCGTTAATAGTGGCAAGCGGGAACTGTTGGCATTAACGATGATGGATTGCCCTTCGCTTGAGTTCGGTTGAAGCGTGGAATAATGTTGCGGTGCACTGCGTTTGCCAATTTCCCTCTGTATAGTTGCTCTTAGGTAGATTAGGGCGGTGTCAAAATTGACTGGTAGGTCACTGCTGATAGATTCTAAATCCAATTCTCCCAAGCTTGTATGGGCGACTGCGAAACTGGATTTTATATCGCTTATAGACTCCATAGTTGCAGAAAGGCAGTACTCATCCATGCTGCGAAGCCTTTCGGAGTCCAATTCGGCTGTTATTTGGCACAGTCTCTCGAATAGAGCTCTTGTTTTCTTCTTTAAGAACGATGCACGATTGGTGCCTTCCTTCGGCATGATTAGGCCTTTTCTTGGGATAGCGAAACTGTGAGTTGTACATGCGAAAGGAGTTGCGGTGCGCGACTACACAAAGCGGACCCGATGAGCGAAAATGATAAGTCACCTTAAACTGCGAGGTTTTATGAACCTTTGTTCAACTCGAAAAAAAAAACGGGAACAAAGTACCAATAAATGACGTGAAGTATCACGTCGGGGTCACCAAATGTCGAGCTACTAAGCCTTTCAGTAGCTATAAAAATCAAATAATAAACGTGAGTTCGATTGAAACAACTTTATTTCAGCAGGATTCACAACGACTTAATCAAGAACTACTTTGCATAATTTGTATTCATATTTTACTAATTTATGATGTTCCAATTACAAAAGAATGTGCCCCAAAACGGGTTTTATATATTCTTAAACAATTGTTATTTCGAGAACTAAGTAAATGAATTCCATCCCATATGTCGCATGTGAGGATATACACACATTACGCACATGCGTATTTATGCGCCTATGTTTAAATGCTTGTGCAATAGGTTTGTACATTACTAATGAACGGAATGGGAAAATATGCAAAAAGGCTAACGGGCGTGTGTACATATATTTAAATTATAATAGTTAAATTAGGGCGGTTCTAAATTTTGGGTTTTCAGCACATGAATATTATCTACTTGATTTTCAATATCGGCTGTTGCTCCGAACACATGTCTTAAGAAATTTTGTGTATACTGTTGGCAAGAACAAACAAACAAAAGGGAATTAATTGAAGTGCAGATAAGTGCAATGTGACGTCACAGGGCATCATAGCTTAGTGTTAGAATTTTCTAACAGCGGCTTTGGTGCAGACACTGGTTCGCATCCCAGTGTCCGAAAAGGGATCTGATGATGAGCCTGGAAACTCTGAAACATGTAATCCTATCCATCGCTGTTGATTTTCCTTTGTAATTTTTCTCCAATTATCAATTTTTCCCAAAAACTGACAATATTAATTCGCTTAGAATTATTGTTAACTGGTCTCGAGCTTGCTCATAACTTACAAATTTGTAAACAAAATAGACCGCAAATCCAACAACAAAATAAATTGATTTTGTCAATTGAATATTTGCTAATTTAATTTTGTTAACAAATGTGACATTGCACTTATTATTATTTGCTTATTGCTATTGCTTATTGTTGTGCAATGCATCGGTGCAATGCACTTAAGAATTTTGTTGGGTGTAGCGTTACGCTGACCAGTCAACTTTTCCGAAAAATTGTTTCAGAAATCATTTTTCAGAAACCAAAAGTCAGAAGGAAAAATTCAGAAAACTTTTTTCAAAAACCAAAAATTCAGAAATCAAAAATTCAGAAACACAGTTGCGGTCATGCATTAACCCACTCGTTATCTACATTTTTATTATTGATTATACCCAGCGTACTAGTACTAGTACAAGGGTATTATAATTTTGTCCACATAACGGTACTATGTAACGGCACAAAATAATCGAGTTAGATATAGAGTTCCATATATGAGCCCTTTAAAGCACAAGTGGTATAACTCCACTTTTTTTTTTTTTTAGTTAGGCATGGTACTGTATGGAGAAAAATGTATTCTATTTAATGCAATAACGTGGTAGCTTCTAGTTCCTATAGCATCCTCATAAAAAGCAGAAATTACCTTTGGGGTCACTCCTGGTCCACGTTTTGGTCAATATTTTCGGAGCGGACTCACCTATGTACCTGAAAACCCCTCCTTTTTAAAACCCCAAGCAACCCCTTTAATTTGATACCCATATCGCATAAAGACCTTCTAAGGTAACCCCGTCTCACATTTTGACCGATATCTCGAAATCTCGTATAATTTTTAAACTTTTTTTAACCTAGAATCATGCCGAGCATCTAGAGAGTTAATGTTTCAAAATTTCATTAAAATCGGTAGAAAGGTTTGCAATTAGAAAACGAAACAGATTTCAAACTATGTTTAAGTTAAATGAAATCTTAAAATCGTTTACAGCACAAGTGGTATAATTAATTTTCGGTGCTCGATAAAACAAGAGTTAATGGACAAAAAGTTTGAAAAACATCCATTTAAGTTAAAGAAGACCTTTTTCTGAAGTTTTATTGAAAAAAGTAGTCCAAAAGTTCAATACTGATTTTTATATACAACTTTTGCAAACCCTTTAATATCTCGATAGAAGAAAAAGTGGAGTTATACCACTTGTGCTTTAGAGGGCTCATATGAAAGTTCTTAGGTTGAAAAGAAAAATTGATTAAGGCATGTCCGTCCGTCTGTCCATCTGTCCGTCTGTCCGTCCGTGTACACGATAACTTGAGTAATAATTTAGATATTTGCATGAAATTTTGTATACAGGTTACCTTCTGGCAAAGGTAGGTTGCTATTGAAAATGGGCGAAATCGGATGATATAGAAAATTTCAAAAAATATCTCGTTCTCGTTCTGAAAACTAACGCTGGGTATTTAATGTTCGATTCACCCGAACTTAGACTTCCTTACTTGTTTTTTAGTTACGTTTGAATGGGTTGTGCTGCACTTAATTGGTAAATATCTAGGAATGAGCGGCCATACGTTAACCCATTGACGACCCCAATTTTCTTTTAACTCTGAAATCAAATTATTTCACATCAAAATAGTTTTACATAGGATTAAGTAGTTGATTTTTAGCGCTATAATTTCTAAATAAATTTGTTTGCAGGTATGTTTAGCGACATAACACAAGTAATTATCAATAACCCTTTGGTGACCAATTTTTTTTTTTTGAATTCTAAATCAAATTCTTTAAATGGGAGTTGCTATAAATATTTGTAAGGTTCTTTGGCAAAGTAGTCTATCTAAACATTCAGAAAGTAAAAATTCAGAAAGTGAATTTTAACTTGGGGTTGGAAATCACCATTGCATCAGAATGTAAAACTGATGTTCGACAAATGCGGTTAATGGAAACTTAAGGTCAACGTAATTTCATAAACTATAAAGATGTTATTAAATTCGTTGTCTGTAATGGTAATATATCACTCAAAAAAAGGATTTCCTAAATATTAGGAAGCCCCATTTAAATTTAAGGACAAGAAGGGAACAAAATTGCACTAAAGCACAATCATCCTCAAGTAAAGGTTATGATTTACTTAAACTGAATAAACATAGATCAAGTAAACAATACTTTAAGTTAAGTAAAAACAGTACTTCAAACAAAGAAGCATTTGTCCTCAATTCAAGTAATGATTTCTTCAACTAAAGTAACCATTGTACTTTAAAGAAAGAAATATTTGTCCTCAATTCAAGTATAAGCGCTACTTAATTTTTTTGTCATTTTAAAGATATGTTGGTCTCAAAACAAGTAGACGAAATTACTTAATTTTAGTACTGATTTGAGTCAATATCATACTTACTTTTGAGATATCTTCTCGTTTGTTACGGCGGCTTGCTACTTGGTATGACACTACCAAGTTGTAGGCGCTCGTAATAAGGGGTGAAGTGGAAGAAAGTAAAGAAAAACTCGTTAGTTCGTATAAACAAACAAAAATGAACTATTTTATTAAAACCACACGTTTAAATGTAATTATGAGTGAAATTAATTGAATTGAAATTGAATTAATTAATTAAATGAAAATATATGGAACGGAAATTTTGAATCTATGGAATATGGCTTACCTTTGGTAACTTGGCTTCTGGCGATCTCTTGAACGGCCTTTTACGACCGAGGGAAAAACAATAATTTAATTTGTATCCCCCGCCGAATAATAGCTCTCGCTCTTATCCGGTGGGGAACGGTTATCGGTTTCGACCAAGGTAAAAGTAAAAGCTCTGCGCATTGGGGTGTGCCTTAATATTTAGGTCGATGGCCTAAACATGCCGGCCCCCTTGCAGCAAGCAATCTATCAAACGCGCTCAGCTGTCAAGACCCGGAAAGGTAAGCAATTATTTATAACTTAGAACTATGTATGTTCTATTTGTGTGTCGTCGCCCCTGTGCAGCGTCCATTTTTGCGGTTCCTGTGGGTGAAAAGAGACGGTTAGTAGCTATGGACGTGGGTTAACTTTAGTCCACTTTACTTAGTTAGGATATGTATTGTTTATTGCTGGTGGGATCCCGAAACCACCAAGCCAAATACAGTTGCTTGTGTCAGCACCCCCCCACAGTCGATGGAGGTGCGCCACTGACCATAATGTTGGCGTAGACGTCGGCGCCCAGTGTAAGCCGGACTGGTGAGGACCGGTGGAATGTCGGATCCGCCAGCTTCATAAACTGGAATGGCGTTGCTACTGACGGATCGAGTGACTTTGTCGGACTGAGCCGCGAATAGCGAGCGACTACTGTGGCCTGGGTTGTCACTTCTCCGACTACCTTATATTTTCCGCGAAGGACGAGAGTGCACTTGGTGTGGTAGTCCTTTGAGAGGTTCGCGTCGATAAATGAGTTCGGCGTGCACGGATCGATGAGGGCGCGCACTATGTGGAGTTCACCCCCGCCGCGATTCGGACTAAGGCCGTTGGAGCGATAGCTACGAAGGTGCGTTATAGTTAGGGGAGCCTCCCCAAGGCGCCCTGTTCTGAAGCCAGAAGGTGTCCTCTCGTGTATCGCGAGAGCTGCGCTTTGTGTACGTGCCCCCTGCCAGCGGTACGTCGTGACGAGCGGGGCGGAGTGGTTCCACCTACGATTAGCTTCTCCGTCAGCTACTTCTTCTGCCCATGTCAGAGTCTTCTCTGCAATGTGGATGGAAAGTGCTCCCTCGTCATCGTGGACGGTCGGTGGTGCCTCGTCGGTGTGTGTAGAAGTATGGTGCTGTTGATTGCACCGGTGGCACCGATCTTCGCTGGGGCATGACCTCCTCTGGTGAAAGGGTGACAGGCAGTTAGTGCAGTACCGCGCGTCGATGATCACCCTTAGTCGCTCCACGTTGGACAAGCCCCGATTAATTGGGCACAGTCGAATGCTGTGCGACTTCTGGCACAGGCGGCACGGAATGGTGAACGTGGTGCCCCGTGTTTCCGCCTAGATTAGTCGTCGAGCATTAATTGTCACGGATTTATATTTCGGTATGTTGGGTGGTTTGTGGTCTTACACATACTTATACACGTTTGGGTTTGGCTTTTTGTTTGGCAATTTTTACATATCTGGCAGCTTTGTCACGAATGACTATTCTCTGCAACCCCAGAACACAGTACATAATGTTGAGTGTAATAACTCGTTGGGGCCCGAACTGTAATATTTGTTGGTAACCTGGTGTAAAAAGGGAGAAATGGTGCGAGGTCGTTCAACTTTTGTTGTAGTTTGGGTATCAATCAGCTCATAAATCACCCACATTTGCTGTTTTACAGAAGTGGTCGGCGATTCTGTGCTGCCACATCCAACCGCTGACGTCTGTCTCACTCGTCAATGTAAAGGTGGAGACAGATATACCGCGACTCCCATGAAGAAATTTTACATAAATCCCCTGCGCCAATCGGGTGCAACTGGGGAATTGAAACCACATTGCGGTGAAAAATCTATCCTACTAACATATTTTCCGTTTTTCGGTGCAAATAAACTGGCAAATTGTGGACAGTTGTAATGAAAACAAGTAAGGAAAGGGCTGTCTTCGGATGTGCCGAAGGTTTTATACCTTTCATAAATACGTACAACTTTTCTAGGTGTCCGATCCTTACTTACAATTACTTACAAACTCTCCAAAACTGTTAATTTAAAAGTACATAGCCAAACCACATTTATCGAAGCAATCGGTAATATGGGAGCTATATGTTATGTAAGTCCGATCTGTATGATTTTCACTACACACATCACATATATAATAAGTACGATACCTGCAAAACCCGTTTATCGGAACAATCGATTATATGGGAGCTATGCGTTCTATCGGTCCGAACTTGCTGGTTCTGACAAATGATTAATCCTGTGCAAAATGGCGCCTGCTTGCAAAATTTCATCGATATATCTCTAAAACTGAGGGACTAGTTTGCGTTCAAACAGACGGACGGACAGACGGACGGACGGACAGACGGACATGGCTAAATCAACTCAGCTCGTAGCCCTGATCATTTCGGTATACTTAATGGTGGGTCTATCTCTTCTTCTTCTCACACTTACAAACATCGGACCAAAGTTATAATACCATTTCATGTTCATGAAAGGTATAAAAATAATGGTGGAAAAAATGAATTCATCAGTGAAAACTTGGTTAATTTCAATATTTTAGATCACGTTATATTTCGTATTTGCGATTTAATTAATAACGTACGGGCAAAGATATTCATTTCCACCAACATTCTTGGGAGTGAAAAATGCGTATAAGGGTACGTATTCATAGTGACTCAGATTTTACCTCAATCCATGCGAAAAAATTTCCCCGCTCAATCTGGTAAGCCACAAAATTCGGTGGATTTTTGTAACGAGTACATACCCGTTACGGACTGACATTGATCATTACGCGAAGTGGCTACGCTCATTCATTCAGCACTGCATACATTACTGAATGAAATGTCATTGTTGGAAAAAACTCCACGAGGTAAGTAGTAAAATTTGAGTTGCTTATTTTTTCTGCAATTAATTAATATTTCCTTTATTTTCCAGGTGATGAAGGTATCCACGGGACCAATAAAACTCCGGGAGGTGAGTATACATGGACTCTGGCCGAAATTCTGTATCGTTTCTGTCAGAGCTGTGAAACTAAAACCATATATGTATATATATACATGTATCATTGGCGGTGATGGCCGGCACACCGCGATTGGCACATGAATATAAACAATTTCTTTGAATGAATTACTAATCATTTTATCTTTGCAGGGTTCTTCCATGGGTCATTTGTAAGCCCCAACATCCTCATGCCACGTTAGGCATGGGCGCATGGGCGCAAGGGCGGGTGGTAAATTTTATTGATGCGCCGGGGGAATAAAATGTGCAATCCATAGTTTGAGAGATGTGTGCACTACGATGGTGCTTATGGCTATTTTACTCTATGATGCACGAGCCGTCTCCCGTGGGCGAGCAAGAAACGAAAAGCAAGTCACGGGTAACTTCAAGGGTGGCTGTTGGCATGATCGTTCCACACAATGCGGGCCACAATATCCAAATCTCAAGCCAAAAAAAAAAGTATGTAGGTAGTAACAGAAACCATTTTGGTAAAATTTTACATTTTATTAAATACAATAGAGGAAGAGGTAAAACGATGGGAATATAAAACAAAATAGAAGCCAAAAAATTAGACAACAAGCAGATTGGAGTCGTTTCGTCAGCTGCAGCAGCACGAACAGAGCAGTCGAAATAAACATCGAATGCTGAACCGTTGAAGTTGGTGAAGTGACCACATCTATACATATTAAAAGAGAAGGTGAGTTGCAGGTGTGTTTTTTTATATTGTTTATAATAAGTTGTCGGATTTTGATCCGAAGGTTGCTGGTTCGAATCCCGACCATTTCCTTTAGTTTTTTTTTTTTTTAATTAATTATTTAAGTATTATGATTTATAATAAACTCTTATTGGTGCAAGAGGAGATAAAGGGCCAATTTTTGGTGTGCAATTTTTTATACAGCCTGCATCTGCAAGGCAAATATGTGCATTTTTTCTGAGAAGCCTTTCATGACACCCGTTTTAAAAAACCTTTTCAAATAATTTTGCATGTTGCCTGTAGGGGGAATCGAACCTAGGTCCTTCTGTGTGGTAGGCCAGCTGCACTACCGTCAGACCACGATTAAACATTATTTTTGAAAACTGAGAAATTTTTCACCTCAAGTTATTTCTCCAAGGCTACCCACCATAGGAAAAACATATGGGTGTTTCCATGGTTATGCACGCGACATTTGAACACGTTTATTTGCGTTTGAATGTTGTAAAAATAGAAATATAATAGGTAGAAGTCACATCTTTTAGGATCGCTTCATTGCATGTGAAGAGTTTTTTCCAAAAAGTATAAATATTGGAAAATTGAGCATTGGGTACCCAAGTTCCAGTCCATCAAAGTTGACTTACGCACGTGACAAAAATGGAAGTTGCTTTTAGAACCGTGAAAATCGAAAACAACTGATCATGGCTTAGCTAAAAAAAAAATTGTTGATTACTCACGGGACATTACGCACGTGACACTTTTTATCTTCATACATATTTTAATAATATTGTATGTATTTTCAGAAGTTTTTGACAAAAAAATTAAAGTTTTATTCAGAAATGGAAAATACAAAATAAAAATTAAGGTACTACAAAATTAATCCAACTGGAATGAAAACTGAGGCATAGCTTTATGACATACACACATATTGTGCGGAAGTTTGCCCATTAATTTGACGTGTTTGGGCTGTGGTGAAAAAATGTGGATTTACAAAGATATTCTAAAGTGACCTCTCTTCTGTACAGTTGTAAGCTTCTGATACAGATGCAATCATAAAGCGCTTTGCTACTACTTGCTTATTGCAGATAAAAGTATCTTTCCGGCCGGGAGCTTGAACACTTATGTCATCTCGTATATACAACTCGTGGACTGCTTTAATGTTTTCCAACATATTATCGCTTGAACATACTGGTGTCTCAGCTTCATTATTCGAGAGTTTCGGATACTTGTTATACAAAGCTTGTAGAACTTCATCTCTCTTTACTTCGTTCATTGGACACGCCTTCTCTACCTTCTTTTTAGCTTTTCCTAGTGTTTGTTTACACTGGTAACCACTTTTGAACTGGGTATTTGATATTTTTTTGGTTGCTCTACACTTTTGTTGTCGAACGCAATCTTTATTCCTTTTTTCCTTTAATATATTTGAATTAGTTTTGGCCTCACATGCCTTTCTCTTGCGATATTCACGCATTCTTTCAGCTTGTTTTTTTTATGTTCTTTAAGCTTATTTTCATCTTGCTTAAGCCTGTCCCTCCATCGACTTTGGTTTTTGGCATTATTTGACATCTAATATTTATTGCAAAAGTAAAATAATACTTATCAAATGAACTTTAATGAAGAGTATTACATTTTTCGTACTTACCATTACGCACGTGACAAAGTTCAAAAGTAAAAAAAACTTTAATATTTGTCGATGGTTATTTATATTAATATATTATTTTAGTAAACAATAAACTTGATTAGCAAACAAAAGAACAAGACACTTTAACTGGAAGAAATGGCACTATGTAGTTTTTTTGCATTACGCACGTGACATACGAATGTTGCCGAAATAGAAATGAAATAATACCGTTATTGATGCAGAGTTTGATCTCTTCTCTCATTTGTCTATTCATTTTCACTTGTATCAACTACATATATACCAAACTGCGATATTGCATATGGGTGTTTCCATGCAGCCGTATGCGACATTCGTACACTTTTGGAGTAATATAAATCTCACATAAAACCAGTTTTCGGGAAAATAAAAATACAGTTACGTTGCAATTAAAAAGAAGTATGTTTGGAAAAAAAATGGTCGCCCTGAAAGCTTTGGTGTCTAAAATATCCGTTCAAAATAAGGTGATAACTTACGCGACAAAAACGGAAGTGCTTATATTGTGCACATACATATATGCGAAAGTCTGCGAATCAAGCCAGTTCTTAATTTCTTTGAATATTCGTAACCTAAGCTAAATAATGCACCTTTACAATCCTCTCATATTTAAAGAGAAATCATCTCTTTATATTATTATTTAAAAAAAAAACTAAATAACGTACGCGACATAACGTACGCGACAATTTTTCTAGTATATTAATAATAAAATGCAGGGACGTAACTGTTATAAGAAATATGATAAAAAGGTCTCATTTAACCATTAATACTGATGTATTCAAATATTGGTTATAATTAACCATTACCGTAAGACATATTTTATATTGGTCAACATAACCATTATAAATGAGAGAAACATTTTTTGGTTAACAATAATCATTATTGTAAGTAATATGATTTTTTTGGTTATCGGTAGCAACAAAATTCAAACAATATAAAATAACTTGAGTTGCTGGAGTGGCATGACCAATGTCTGCAATTTCCTCGAGGAAAAATTTACCACTATTCAGCAAAAATAGTTTGCTGTCGAGTGGGTCATCGATAACCAAAAAATGTATTACTTGCGATAAGGGTTATTCGTAACCAAAAAAATAAATCTCTCATTTATATTGGTTACGATGACTAAAATAAAATAAATCTGATGATAATGTGAATTCTGAAAGAAAAAAATAACAATTATTTTGGTGGCGCGAACTAACGTCAGTGGAATTAACGTCAGTGACGTTAATTCGCACCCAAAAATTTGACTTAGGTCAGATCCCCAATTCGGGGCGTGATCCATGGTATTTATGTGCAGAACTCCTTTCCGCGTTGGCGGCCTTCGGCCCCGCTTCAAAAAATAACCCTGGGCTACGCTATTCCAACTCCGGGTGGTTGCCATAGCCGTGGCTACCGCCACGGTGATGTCCTTCCGCGTGCCACGTTTCCCACTTTTTCACTTTTTTGGCTCAGCCTAATGACAGAAAATTGTGAACTTTAACTGCAAATAACTTTTGAACGGTTGAAAAAAATCTCTTTCAGATTCTAAATTTAGACGTGGGTAATCGTTTACGTGGGGTACCGAGTGCTAATATACAACCAAAAATGTTGAGATATGTATCAGGAGACGCGCTTTGGTCCCAGGAGCATGAACATAACTCCGCTGAACCAATATTTTTAGTAGTTTGCGAGATATTTGTTAAAGTTCAGTCATTTTCATGTGGTTGTTGTATTCACATTACCCTGTGAGAAAAGAGTGCACGCGGAAGGACATCACCGTGGCGGTAGCCACGGCTATGGCAACCACCCGGAGTTGGAATGGCGTAGCCCAGGATTATTTTGTGAAGCGCGGCCGAATTGGAGATCTGACCTAAGTCAATCCCAGATTCATTTTTTGAATCCCAGATTCATGATATAATGATCATAAGTCGAAGGTGATAATGAAAAATTAAAATTTGGAATATAAAAAAATGTACTGACTTTAGTTCGCTTTCTTAATGCGAATTAATGTCAATGACGTTAGTTCGCTAAAAATATTGACCTTAGTTCGCTTTTGGCATGCGTCTTAATGTCAGTGACATTAATTCGCTTTTGGGGTGCGAATTAACGTCACTGACGTTAATTCCACTGACTTTAGTTCGCGCCACCATTATTTTCGGTCCCTGATAAAATGTTTTTTGTTTGAAATTTACACTTTAATTAGGAAACAAAATAAAAATGTATTCTTATTATAAAAACTATATGATAATGAAAATAAAATCGAATTCATAAGATATGTATTTGTTGATATACATTCTTTATATATTTTCATAAACGCTAATATTTTCTCGTAAGGAGTATGCCGTTCGAGCAGTATTTATATGTTGACTGTCGACGAATATATCGATATATTCAAAAGCGCATTTATAAAATGAAAAAGCATCTGGTAAAATTATATTATTAGCTTTTACTATTTGCCACACCTTTCTCTTTATAACAACACCTATTCCATCCACAGCGCCTTTGCCATGCGAGGTGGCAAAGAAATTCCATTCAAAATATTTGCAGCTAAATTTATTTACAAAATAAGGGATGCTTTTAACGTCGATTTTAATGTATTACAATAAAATATTCATACTTAAAATAACGTATGCGACAAACTTTAAAGGGTAATAAAATTTGTATTACTTCGATTCAAAAGAAAATTTCAGCGAATATATTTAACTAGAAGATCTCTTGATTTGGAGTTGTAATCTCTATTACTTGCGACTGTCAATACACAAATGATATAGACAAATAATGTTTTTGCATAACGTACGCGACAAAGGTATACTATCAAAAGTAAATAAAAAAAATACTGTTATTCGAGTTCAAACTTCTCTTTTTCTCATTTTTGTAAGTAGTTGGCATTATTAATTTAGTTTTAAAATGTATTTGCACTACTTCAAATCTCTTAATTTAGGTAATTCGGAAGAGAAAATAGTTGATTCAATTTGCGAAAACTGAGTTGAAGAAAACCTCAGTTTTACTCTTCCGTTTATGAGTTTCAAGATACCAACAAGCTGTAAATACTTCCATTTTATAAAAATTCAATTACTTTTCCTTTAATAATTCGTCTTAAAACCCATTTTCTGGTCATATAATTTTTTCAGTCGTGGTTGACCTTCTCACCCATATCTAAACGTTTGTGTAATTTCTTTTTACAACCTCATTTGGAAAACATTTACTTTTTACGTTTGGAAAATATTGTTTAATAAACTAGCTTACTTCTTTGTTTATTGGGTAATATT
The DNA here is from genome assembly GCA_951509765.1 of Sphenella marginata. NCBI lineage: Eukaryota > Metazoa > Arthropoda > Insecta > Diptera > Tephritidae > Sphenella > Sphenella marginata. The sequence continues at coordinate 63,397,086 of OX608078.1, read as the reverse complement.
GTCTGCAAAGACTTCACTGTATTTATTTCTGTTGTATGAGGGTATGCCTTGTAAAACTGACAATCGTGTCCCGAATTTAGCACCATAGATATTTCATAAAAGTAGCTCAATTTTGTTTATTTACAGACCCATATACAAACATGTATATATGACAGAAATGAACGCAACTGGTTCCATTATTATTGGGTGGAATATATGCATTCGTGGGGATCCATGGTTTTTTCCTCTTCGATTCCTAGATTGTTTTCCAACGTTTTTTTTTTAAATCTTCGATTTCGAAGTGGAGAATGCGTATTTCAGGAGCGGTTTCGGTTGGCCTCGTTCCGTTTCGGCCCTTCCGATTGCGGTAGGGTTCAGTGGCCTCCTTACATATTAACGAGTGCATTCGGATTTTTGGGAGATAGGCTCACTTGCTTGGTGAGCGATACGGTGGTAAGTGGGTTTGTTGCAGTTAGGAGAGGGATACATTTCTTTGGAAGAAGGCGTTGAGAGCGCCTTCAAGTTCTCTATTCCTAATAGTAATTAGAAGTGAAATTAGAGAGACTTAGAAGTGGAATAACACTGCCTCCCTCCATCCTCATTACCAGGTGGAAGTAGGACCAATTTCGTGATTGGTCTGGTGGTCTGGCCCCTTGCTGTGTCGAGTTCGACGACTCGGACTCGGTTATCAGGTCCCCGATGTACATTCACTATTCGACCTAATCTCCATTCGTTAGGAGGGAAGTTATCTTCCTTTATGATGACCAGGTCCCCTTGTTTCAGGTTCGATTGTGGATGTTTCCGCTTAACACGTTTTTGCAATTCGGTGAGGTACAAGGTTTTCCATCGTTTGCAAAACGTTTGGTGTAAGGACTTAAGTTTTTCCCATTGGTTGACTAGCGAGGCGCGATTCTCGCTGACGTCGATCTCGGGCGGGGCTAATAAATGGCCGCTAATGAGGAAATGTCCTGGGCTGAGCGGTTCCAGGTTAGACGGATCATTAGAGGAGGGGCTTAATGGTCGAGAGTTGAGACACGACTCAATCCTGCAAAGTAGGGTGCTGAACTCTTCAAGAGTAAATTTATGATCTAACGCGATCCTCTTGAAGTGGTGCTTAAAGCTTTTGACCCCGGCCTCCCATAATCCGCATATGTGGGGATCACCTGCTGGGATGAAATGCCACGTAAGGGTTTGGTGGCTGTATTTGGAGAAAGTTTTTTTGCGAGCGTCCGCTAAAAAGGCTTTAAACTCTGAACGGGGCGCCCTGGATGCTCCAACAAAGTTAGTTCCGTTGTCGGAGTAGATGTTCTTCGGACACCCCCGTCTAGCAACGAACCTATCGAGAGCTGCCAGGAAAGTGGCCTCTAAATGAATTGCCTTGGTTGAAAAGCAAACAAAGAGGCAGACGTAGCCCTTTGCGAGACGACGTCCTCTTCCACTGTAAGATTTGATGTCGAAAGATCCGGCAAAATCTACGCAGGCGTTCGTGAATTCTCGGGAAAAGGTCGTGGGTTCTGGTGGAAGGTTCCCCATAAGTTAGGTTTGAGACCGCTTCCGGTAAATAGTGCAAACTTTGCAATTGTAAATGACAGAACGGATCATATTTTTGGCCGTCGGGATCCAATATTGGGTACGTATAAGACGCAGCATGAGCAGGTTTTCTCCGTGAAGGGATATCTGGTGGACAAACTGGACGAGAAGCGTCGAATCGTTGCCTTAATTTCGTCGGGCGAGATTAGGTAAGACTGCGCATTAAACGAAGATTTAGTTTTAGGATTAGTTCTTTGAGAGAACCTCATGACATATGATATAACTCTCAAAGCTCTGGAAAAATCGGAAAATCTGTCGAGAAGGTCCTCACTCTGGTTTACTTGCACAGCTGCGTGGCTTTGTATCCTCTTTCCTTCAATATTTGTACCATATTCCTTTTCTTAGGTAGGCCATTTTGTCTTGTCTTCTTGTAACCAAGAAGGTCCCTGCCACCACAAAACGTTGCCGACAAAGTCATTCGCTGATAGTCCTCTACTGGCCAAATCTGCTGGATTGTGTGCAGATTCGACGTGGTGCCAAGCTCTATTTCGGACTTTCTCTACGATTTTTGTTACCCAGTGAGCGAAGAAGGTCGACCAGGAGCGGGGGGTTTTCTAATCCATGCTAGAACAATCGTCGAGACTGTCCATAGATGGGTGTTTACATTGCCTTTAGTTTAGGTTCTCGCGGATGTAGTCTATTATTTCGGCCAACAAGACAGCCCCGCATAGCTCAAGTCGTGGCAGTGAGATTGTTTTCACGGGGGCTACTCTTGTCTTCGTCATGAGGATATTGACGTGTACCTGATCTTTCACCTTTGCTCGTAGGTAGACTGTAGCTTCATAAGCCTTCTCCGAAGCATCGCAGAACCCATGTATTTCCACATAGTTAGTTGGCGTAAAATATACTCATCGTGGTATCTGTATGTGATCAATGGCTGGATAGTCCTGCATAAAGGTTTGCCATCACTCTAGGGTAGTTGCCGACACTGGCTCGTCCCAGTCTGGCCCTTCTAGCCAGATGATTTGCATTAGGATTTTGGCTCCAATGATGATTGTATGTATTTTGATTGTATGAGTATTCTATTCTATGTCCATTTTCGAAGGGGGAACCCTGCTGAGTGTAGTGCTTGCGTGATTTCATCTCTCGCGTGAATTTCAGGCTCAATGCTGTGCCCTCCTGCCAAAACGTCATCGCCGTACATACTGGTCCGCAGAATATTTGCAGCTATTGGTAGCGAAGGCTCGACGTCATCTGCCAGTTGGTGCAGTGTCCTTATCGCCAGATATGGGGCACAATTCACACCAAAGTTTACCGTCTTCAACTCGTAAACGCTGATTGGATCTTTGGGATTGGTACGAAAGACGATCCTTTGGTATTGCGTGTGGTTGGCCTTTACCCATATCTGACGATACATCTTTTCGATGTAGCTGTTGAAAACATATTTGAAGAACCTCCAGCGCAGTAACAGGATCGTTAAGCCGGCCTGGAGGATTGGGCCTGTATGTAACACGTCATTCAAGCTTGTGCCATTCGCGGTAGGGCATGAGTGTTGAACACCACCCTGACTTTGGTGGTTGTGCTATCTTCCTTTATTACAGCGTGGTGGGGCAAGAAATAACAATCGGTTGATTGTGGTGGTATGACCCTAGAAACTAAGGGATTTGTAAGTTAACCTAATTGAATTTGACAGGACTCATTAACCTGTGCTGACATCGTATTGTTGATGCCCGAAAGTTGGGCATGCATGCGTTTTGGCTGCAGGTTTAGTCTTTTCTCTAGTCTTTCGGTTATTGAATACCATTCAGAACTCGAACCGTCCCTAATAATACCCCCTTAGTTGTATTTGCATGACAAGATGAGACATTACTAACATCTTCTTTTCCATTTGCAGGTTCGAGTCTTTGCATAGCCTGCTGTGAGGTCGAGGGCCTATCGTCAGATGTGTTTTGCTGCCACCTCTATTTCGTTGCTTTTGGCTGAGCTGTTGCCAGATGGAGTAAGGTGTTGTGCCTTGCGTGACACGAGCTGCAGTTACAAGACCTAGTGCATCGTGTCACCGTGTGTCCAGCCGACAGGCAGTTCAAGCAACAGTTGTTACTACTGATGTAGGCTAATCTATCTGATATTGTTAGCCCACGGAATTGTTGGCAATTTCGTAATTTGTGCTCCCTACTGTTGCACATTTTACACGAAGCGGTCGGGGTGCTGGCTTGGTATACTCCAAGTTTTGCAGGTGTTTGCCCTGTATTATTTTGACTCTTGGGTGCTGTCAATGATTTGCTACCCCTGAGGTCCGAAACAGTTTTCAACGTTTGGAAGCGGTTGGAGAGGAATTTGTCCATATCTTCCCATTTTGTTATCTATGGTTTGTTCCCACAGAGCCAGAGTACATTCGGGAAGTTTGGTAGAACATAGATAGGTTATAATTGCATCCCAGTTTGATATATCAATTTGATGACATTGAAGCTCCGAGATGCAATTATTAATGTCGCGAGCTTTTTGATCGCTGTACCGATTCATGTTCGAGGGACGTTAAACTAAATAGGGATTTCAATTGCGTATTAACTACATATAATACGCTTGTTTTCATATCTGTCGCTTAGATTTTTCCAGGGTGTGGTAAAACCTTCGTTGGTCAAGGGACATCTCCGCACAATTTCCTTCGCTTCCCCTAGTGTTTTCTGGTTGAGGTGGTATAGCTTTTCACCGGGGTAAGGCGTTTATTTAATATGTATATGGCCGTGAACATGTCCCTAAAAGTTGGCCATTATAGGTAGTCACCTTTAAACACATCGGTGTCACAAGGTGGAAGACGTATGTTTTGTTCACGGCTGGAAGTATCAGAGACTTGTGGTGCTGGAGTTGCTTCAACCGTTAATTTTTCTATTTCACCATTAATTGCAGCCATGTCTCTCGCGTAACATGCGAAGCAGGTCTTATTTTTTTGTCTTAATGACTGCAGGTCTTCCTTGGATAGGTCCGGTGAACTTAAAAGACTTTCACAGGAGGCTTTAGTCTTTTTCCACAATGACTTCAGCTCTTCTTGCTGAATGGCAAGGGTGTTCTTATCTTGGTCGTGTGGGCTGAAATCCATTTTTTTAATAATTTTAAAAATCAGGTTTGTTTACAGTGACATACTAGCGGACTGTAATGACTAATAGAAGTGCTTTGAATATATGGGATATAAATCTTTTTGAAGATTTGCTGTATCGTGGAAAGTATATGTGACCCAGATAGAAATCGCAAGGATTTAATGTGTCTTTTAGCACGGTGAGAGTGTGTGTTTAATAAAAAGGAAAAGCAAATGCCGAACAACCAAAAAAAAAACCAAAGTGTTTCCTATCCAAAAGTGCAATAAAAAGTGTAAAACGTCGTTTAAAATGTATTATTTATTAGACAATTAAAATCGACAAAAATTTAAATGATCTTAATTTAATACAATATCGAGTGTTTAAAAATATGTGAGTTTGCAACAATGTCGCAAGGAATAAATGCCACAAGCCATCCAACTTATGCGATAGTTCTGTCGTTGGCACGTATTACAAACTTTTCACGAAGTTTTAAAAACATACAAGTGAATATTGTGATATTTTTATAGTTATATCACAATTTCACTTGTGGAACGTGATTGCGTACTTTAAAAAAATTGTGCACTAAAATCAACCACTTACCTTTAAAAAATTTTGGTTTAATATGTGCAGTGATCAGAAATGTGTACGCTGATGATGTGACGTATGATGTGATGTGATGTTATGTGATGTGATGTGATGTTATATTATGTGAGTTTAAGTTATTGTTCCAGTTCTTTAAATGATGCGGCTGATGTCCAAAAAAGAAACTTTGCGTTGATTTCCAAAATCGTGTTGTGAATTCCTGGCGTGAAAGGACCAAATGTTACGGCGGCTTGCTACTAGGTATGACACTACCAAGTTGTAAGCGCTCGTAATAAGGTGTGAAGTGGAAGAAAGTAAAGAAAAACTCGTTAGTTCGTATAAACAAACAAAAATAAACTAGTTTATTAAAAGCAATTAATTAATTAAATGAAAATATATGGAAAGGAAATTTAAAATTTATGGAATATGGCTTACCTCTGGTAACTTGGCTGCCGGCGATCTCTTGAACGGTCGTAAAAGAAGTGACCGAGGGAAAAAATGTATCCCCCGCCAAATAATAGCTCCCGCTCTTATCCGGTGGGGTACGGTTATCGGTTTCGACCGAGGTAAAAGTAAAAGCTCTGCGCATTAGGGTGTGCCTTAATATTTAAGCCGGTGGCCTAAACACCTTAATTCAAGTGAATGTTTTACTCAGTAAAATAGGTTTTCATATGCATTTATTTCAATTGTTATTAGATAATAAAACTTTTACAAAACGTTTAGAAATAATATTTAAGTTTCAAATACAAATTTTTATTTAATATATGTGCATTAATTGGTCGGTACGACATTTCTTTTAAATTAACGACTTTAAAATTGTTTATTTCCTCTCCTATCATATACTATAATAAATGTTTTTCATATTTTGTTACAGAAATTTTCTGTAAAAGAGTATACATCTCATTATCCAACTCAAAAACTTCTTTTATTTTGAAAATAATAACAGTAGGTTGAAAAAACAAACGAACATATTTGATTGAAAAACCGTACCATACATCTTACAAAAATCAAAGCAGATGCATTTTTCAATATGCTGTGTTGTGTAAAAACCTTCAAAAATGCATAAGTTTTTGGATAAAGGTTCGCGAAATTGTTTTGAGCTGAAAATATATACTTCGTCTTCAAAGTTGGAAATAAAATATGAAAAATTTAGAGATAACTTATATCCTAGTGATAATATAATATTTTTTCGAGAACATGTATTTTTGGCATAAGTTTTTAGCTGCCTATGCTTGGCTTCAAATAAAAAAGTCCACAAGTTTTTCAAAGGTCCCGATTCTTTGATAACCCTACAATACTGTATAAGTAAACGGTGTTTTGGCTTTTTTTAGAGATTTTGGTACTATCTCGCTTAAATGGCTGGCTACCTTTCATATAGTTCAAAGCTTCTAACGTGATGTTGTGCTCTAGAAAAATAGAAATAACACATCAGTTATAGGGTTTTTTTTATTTAGAATAAAAAAACAAAACATTTGAGGGCCTTCAATCCAAAGCGCAATATGTGTGCACTAATTCAGTGTACACTTGTTGCGTTTGAGTTTGGAGCTCCCCATTTGTAAGTGTTAGCAAACGAATTTGAATGCTAGATTTAAGCTGAAACACTGTAATTACATGCAACGAACATATTTGTTTATAATACTTGTATATGGCGCCTATTGAACAGTTCACCCTGGTGATTTTATAGCTTTTATGCACAATTTGTGTAAAGGTACCCTTTGCTAAAATTTTTTCAACACGCTGCTACAGTTCACTAACACTATATAGCAATATACAAGTATTATATACCTATATATCAACGAATAAACAAATCACTTCACTCGTATGAATTTAGGCACACTCACGCAAAGAAGAATTAAATTATTTATTTATTACACTTATTTCACTTTTACACTCTTGGCTTACCTTTGAATAAGTCAAAAAACATCTCACCTTTTAAAGAAAATAGCAAGTCTAAAAAATCGGCGTCACTCATTGCGCATTACACCAGCACTAACAACTTCCAACTTAAAACTGGCGAAGTTTTTGTATTTTGAAAAAAAGAAAAAATGTGTTTCTGAATTTATGGGGGGAACCATCATGGGTAGTAAAACGGATACTATGGCAAAGGTTCTATGAATTAAATGATGGTTATCTTCGAACGGATGTATCGTGGCTTGATTATTACTCCAATGATATCCTTGAATGGCATCTTGCATAACAAATGCATAGTTTTCAGCGAAATCCATTTGAATTAGCAGTTATCCTGGCGGCAGTGTCATTTTTCTTTCACTTACAAAGCGGGACTAGCCTTTGGCTATGAAATGATGTGACACCAGCTTATTGATGTGTTGTACAAAATCTTCAACAAATGTGTTTGTAGTAGAGGAAATGGTTTCGAGATTACATCTGAGTGTTGTGTCCAATTTTTTGTAAATGACCTCTTTAATCAAATTTGGTTCTTAATATTTGTTATGGAAACGCGTTCAAATGGAGCAGTAAGGAAGGCGGTCGGCATGATATTAAGGTCGCACTGTGGCTAGTCATTGTCGGCTGGGGTGGGCTCTTACCAACCTTACCGTCCTGCGCCATAATCAGAGAAAATGTCTAATCACGCCTTTGAAACGAGGGGTAAAAAACGCAAAAACCGCGTCAAAACAACTTTTAAAACAACATGCGGTCCAACCCTGATGCCACGGACAGACCGTTGACATTCAAAATTCAAAAGCCCAAAAAAACCAAAAAAAAACGGGCAACTAAAATTCAAATCAAAATTTAAACAAAACTATTAAAACGGAATATTCAAAATTAACTGAAAACAAAAGTGGAAGATAAGATTCAAATTAAAATTTAAAACCAAACTGGGGTTAAGCTATTTAATAAAAAAATCGATAAACAAAATTAACTGAAATAAAACGAACGGATTTAAATTAAAAAAAAACCCTGAAAAATCAAACGAATCGGAAACGACTGATTACCGCAGCTGAAAATTAGAAATAAATAAATAGTAAAATCAAAAGAATTAAGGCCGAACAATAAAAGGGGGCGCCGCTGGTGTCTATGTGGCGCCCTGTGCTTAGCCCACCCTCATCCATGGCCATCGACGCACCTGGGTTTCGCAGGCCCCTTTTCAAAAAACTCCAATACACCTTCTAAATAATAAGAGTCATCAGCACTCCCATTTTATACAATCTTTAATTAAAATTCATTTTATAAACGTTATCTTAAAAGCTATTTATTTCAAAAGAAATTTAATTTAGCAAAATAACTTTTTTTTTTTATTTCTCTTCTTCTTCCCTTTATAAATTACCTTTCTATTCTATATTCTCCTCCCTTTTTCAAATTACATTTCTATTCTTTAATGTATTTTACTTTTGCTTGCTTATTTACTTATATGTATATATGTATATTTGTTTTGTTTACTTAGCTTATTTTTACATTATTAGTGGTATATCCTTATGTTATTTAATTTATTATTATGTTATTTTATTTGCGGCCTTTAGTTTGTTATAATTGAAATTTGTTTATTTATTTATTTATGCGTTTTAATTGTATTAAAATATATTTGTAGGTATTTAGTTTATGTATTTAATTAAATTTATTTTATTTTATGTATTTAAATTTATTTTAGGTAATTTGTTCTATCTTAGGTTACATATTTTGTTCTACTTTATGTTATTTATTTTATTTTATGTTATTTATTTTATTTCATCTTATTTTATTTTAGGGTATTTGTAATTATATTTTACATATTTTGTTCTATTTTATGTTATTTATTTTATTTTAATTTTATTTTATGTTGTTTATTTTATTTCATCTTATTTTATTTTAGGGTATTTGTAATTATATTCTATGTCATGTATTTTATGCTAAAATAAATTTTATGTATTTTTTTCAATTCTATTATTATTATTATTATTATTATTGGTATGAATACCAGTACTAACTATGTATTTAGTATTTTATGAAATTTTAATTTAATCCAATTCCAAGAAATTTTTAGTCCTGTTATTTCATATTGGTTTTCCTATCTCTTATTCCTATATGTCAGTAAATTAAATTCATTTTTTTCTTTTGTTTACATTAAATTTTTTTCTTCTTACTTTATTTAAATCTATCTACTTAGTTTATCTAAATTCTTCTCTATCCTTCCTTTACTTTATTATAATTTTAAAATATAATTTTTTTCTTTTCCAGAGGTTTTATTTTGATACATAATTATAACTACATAACTACATAGGTTTAAAATAGATAGGTCTCACCCGGTTGTTGCAGTAGGCCGTTGGTGAGGCGCTACTGTTGTTGTTGTTGCTATTTGTGCGGCAGGCCTATAACAGGTCGGCCCCCGCTGTTGTTGTTGCTGTTATGCCGGTGTTGCAACCGGTCGTCGTTGCGGCTAGTTCAATGAGGTGGTCCTATAAGAGGTCGGCCCCCGCTATCGCTAATTCTGGTGTTTGTTGTTGTTGTCGCCGGTTGGACGGCGGGCCTATATGAGGGCGGCCCCCGCTATCGTCACTGCTGGTTGTTACGGCTGGTTGTTGTTGTCGTTGATTCCGGCGCTGGTGGTTGTTGGTATCATGCTGTTGTAGTGGCGGGTGCGATGGTGGCACGAGATGTGGTGCGCGATAATGGTGTTATGGTGGCGTCTCAATTGGTAGCGCGCGCAATGATGGTGCGCTGTTATAGTGGTGTGTCAAATGGTAGAGCGTGCCGGTGGTAGCGCGGGCCATGATGGTGCGCCGAAATGGTGGCCCGCGCGAGGTTGCTCGTGATGGTGGTGTTGCAATAGGGCGCGCGCGATGGTGGTGTTGCACTGGGGAGCGTGATTGTGGCGCGTTGTTGTAGTGGCGCGCGATGCGATGGTGGTGTTGCAATGGGGCGTGCGATAGTGGTGCGCAGTTGTGGTGGGTTGGGGGCGGGCCTATACGATGGCGGCCTACGGTGTTGTTACTTGTTAGGCGGCGGACCGACGAGAGGGTAAATGCTGGTGGTTGAATATTGAACATGTTTTCCCCCCAAATCAAAAATTCATATCCCGAAAACAACGATTTTTGGCTAATAGGCATTTAGCCAAGTTGAAATAAAAACTGTTGACTCAATATGGAAAAAATTTAAAAAAAAAAGTTATATTTTTTGAGATACTAATTTTTGAAAAAAGTCATAAATTTTTACTAAATACTAAAATTTTTTTTTTTTTCAAACTATATTCCATTGTTTATAAATTTATTTAAAAGCAGAAGTAATAACGAACATTGAAAAAAAAAAATTATGAGAATCGGTTAATTTTTGACAAAGTTATTGCCAGTTGAAAAAATGGGCGAATAAAATGTTCATTGCATTTTAACGATTTCAACGGCCGATAAATCCGAAAAAATAAATTTTTTCAGGAAAAAAAAAGTGTTTCTTTATTTTGACCAAAGAACAACGTATTAAAATTACATCGAAATCAAAAATCATGTCCCGCGAGGACCGGTTGTCTTGAAATGGAATGAGCTGTACGTATTGTATATCAAATGCCGAAAACAGCGAGAACTATTTCACGCTCAGTTTTGTTTTATGTTTATTCTCCAAAACGTGAAAACGTTTGATTTTTTCTCACAAAATCACAGATTTTAACAATCAATACACTTCACTGAATTCATCTATTTACATCGCACGACCGCTCAACTCTAAAACCACCGTACATTTGAAAAGGAATTGTCAAGCGAATGTCGCTATGTTGATGGAAAATTTTTTGGGGGTTACCATCAGGGTTCTTTTGTACTACTAAATTTGGTAAGAGTACAGTACTCCTTCCGAATGTCAGTTTGGACATTGAACATAGTAGTTTCGCATTTCAGTTTCGAAAAGTCACTGCAACCTATATACTGGATATAGTTAAAAAATTCAAAAATAAAATAGGCGAGAAGAAACTGTTATCTGAAGGAGTTGTCAAAGACTCCATTACATATACTGGATACTTTTATACTCAAATAGTCAATGAAAGCCTAGAGAAAAGTAAAGTTCCAGACTCCTGGAAAACTTCTGTAGTAGTGCCCATTGAAAAAGTCAAAAATACTCTGAGAGCTGAGGAGATTAGGCCCATTAATACGCTACCATGTGACGAAAAGATACTTGAAACAGTGGTAAAAAACCAAGTTGTAAAGTACTTAGAAGATAGTAAAATTATTATACCACAGCAATCTGGATTCCGGAAAAAACATTCCTGTGAAAGTGCTCTAAACTTGGTTATTGCTTACTGGAAGGAAGACTTGAGCAGGAATAAACATATAATAGCAGTGTTCCTAGATTTAAAGCGAGCCTTTGAGACAATTGATCAAGATCTGCTTTTGAGAAAATTTAACAACATAGGTATAACTGGAAATGAACTTAAATGGTTTGAAGACTTTATTAAGATTGACATCAAAGGACAGTAATTGGATCATGTATATGAGAGAAATGGCAGGTACCGGTTGGACTACCGCAAGGCTCCGTATTGGCTCCTATATTGTTTAACCTTTATATCAATGATATCGCTGAATGCATTCAGTATAGTGACATTAAGCTATTCGCAGATGATACATTATTGATGATAAGTGGCGATAATGTCGGTCTAATGTACGCGAAGTTACAAAACGACTTAAATAGAGTCAACAATTGGTTAGGCTTAAACAAACTGAAGTTAAAAGTTAAGAAGACAAAATTCATGGTTATATCAAGGCGCAATTTTAGTAACAGTGACTTGCAACCATTAAGTATAAGCAATGAACCTATAGAAAGAGTCGAACAGTTCAAATACTTAGGAATAATTATCGATGAAAAACTAAGTTTTAATGAGCACGTTGATACACGGTGGGGAAAATAGCCAAAAAATTGTACTTCACACAAAGAACCTGTAAATCAGGCGCGTATTCAGGGTGGGGGTTTCGGGGTTTCAACCCCCCTCCCCCCCCAGAAATTTCCGAAAATTAAAAATGAAATGTCTGTACTAGAATAATTACTCTTTTCACTTTTAAAACTTCTGTTAATAAAATAGCATTAATAGAAATAATGAAAATACGAAAGAATAAAATTAAATAATATTTAACACTGAGAGAAGTTATTGGTAGTCGCTAATCAATTATCAGAGCAAGTCTGCGAGGTCACAACTAAATTCCTGCAACGGTTCACTCATTTGGCGCTTTAAGAAACTCGCGCAAAATTATCAGACTTGCTCTGCATAAGATCAACTTAGCAGCTCATCTACATAGCATGTTAACAATAGCAAGAGTGATTCGAACTCAAGTCTGTTGAAATTCAAATTAACTGCTTTTCGAGTTATGAATACAGCGGGCAAAAATCGTAAAAATGATCCTCTCGTTATTGTAGTCACGGTTGCCATAAGTTTAACCAAAAAAATTACCATGAAGTTAAAAAAAAAATACCAAAAATTACCAAGCAGTACACAACGCAGTCGTATTGAATTATCAAAGACAGTAACAATGAAATTGTACTTATACTTGTCAGGAGATAAAAGTTTAAAAGTAAAAGCCCGGTATGCTGTTAAAAAGAAAATGCTGAAGAAATATTGTCAATTATTTCTCGACCATTAAATTGTCATGAATAGCCAAGAAATTTTGACGTTCCGTTCTGCATGTTGAATAATTTCAACATTATATGAATTTCAATGTTATTTTATTATATTCTTTGTTTTTTTTTTCGAAACTTCAATTTTTCTCCAAGAAATAAAGCGACAAATATTTATTTCATGCCAAAGCCAGATTTGCGCAGGTCGCTTTTTTGTAAAAATTCTCCAGAAATTAGCAGTAGAAAAGTAGAAGAGATTCTGACACAAAAAATTTTTCTTAAGCGTTTCATAAGTGTCATTTTATATAGAGTTTTGGATTTCTTTTGAACAGCGTAAAGCCCTAAAAAAGAAAAATATTTTCCAATCCCAAAGGAGGAACGACCAAGCACGTTCATTGATGCATTAAATAATTGTTCCATGTCTTTTTTCCCTATGGTACATCGATATATAAAAATTGCTGCAAATCTTCCAGTTTCCGTTGCTCCTTCAGTACAGTCTTTCTCTTCCCTTCGAAGGTTAAAAACTTATCTAAGAAGTGCAATGGCGCAGGAGAGGCTGGCTCTACTCAACATCCACTATACTTTTGAAGTAACTCCTGAACAAATTCTAAACAAAATTTCAAAACAAACAAGAAAAATAAATATTGTTTTGTACACGGCTAAAAGTTTTAGCCTAGATTTAAAACTTTTTTGGGCTACATATACATTTCTTGAATTTTCAACAAAGTTCTTAACTTTGAGTTGCAGTATTTTTATTGTGAATTTACACATACTTTCATTAAAAAATAATGAAATTAGTCTAAAGAAGTTAATTTTACTGGAAATTCCAAAAACACCCTTTGAACGCAGATATACTGGTCTAGGTATATGACCAAACCAAATTTGGTTTAGAATTAAATTTACGCCGTTGTCATAGAAATGCGCGTAATAAAAATTATTTAAATTTTAAACCGAAAATGTTAACAATTTTTTATTTTTTTTTTTTAAACGTTTGGACTCGAACCGACGTGCCCCAAATCAGTGCGCAATGCTCTACCTATCGAGCTACGGCGCACTCATGAATTTTGTGCGAAAAGTACACATATTCGCTGTGTATACGACTTTTGTTGTATTTTTGTTTATACCAATTATGTTTTAAATCTAAACCGCAAAAAATTGAGAATTTTTGTGAGTAATTGAAAGGTTTGGAATTTATTACCAAAAAGTTTTAAAAATTGTGTAAACCAATGAATGCTTTAAAATTTAGGCTCAAATTTTTAGCCGTGTAGAAAGAAAAATTTCAAATAAATAAAAGTATAAATATGTAATATGTAAAAATATAAATATGTGTGTATTTACAGGTAATTTTTATTTACTGACACTTTGGCCAAAACCCCCCCCCCCCCCCCCGAAATTTTTTTCTGGCTACGCGCCTGCTGTAAATATTTAAACAAAAGATACAAAGTAATGGTATACAGATCCATTATCGAGCCTCACTTTATCTACTGCCCAACAACAACAGCTCTTTTACTATACCATGAAGTTCATTAAAAATATAACAGAAGGCAACTTGCCTGATTATTTGAAAAGTAACATTAAATATGTCAGAAATATGCATTCCGTAAACATTAGAAATAGAAATGATTTCAATTTACCTACTTATAGAACAGATTCCGATAAATGTCACTTATATGTATTAAAAAGGCTTAAAATGTTACAACGAACTAGCTAATGATGTAAAATTGTGTAATACTCTTATGAATTAATTCATACAAAAGCTGTACGATTACTGTAAAACACTACCATTTTAGTGCAGAGTGGGCAGCCATTCAGAATAAATACCTTTCAAAGTGCGTGCGAATCAAGTACAGATACATACCCACATGCTCACGTACAGAGAGTTGCCGAAACTTATACTGAAACGCATCACTATTCCATCAGTGCTTCGCCGTTCAGATATTGTCTTCGCGTTTTACTTACGTAGACGGCCTATTATCTGTAGCCAATCATGCCCATACAACTTGTATGAGAGTAACCGAAATAGAATTGCGTGCGCTAAAAGCTAACTCAAAATCCAAGATTTTTGTGCGTGACGTTTTGAATTGAGGTTATGGTAATTTTACATATTATTGTTTGATCATTTTCGTTGTTTTAGAGAACTGTTTTAGACAAATATCTGAATTTAAAACGTCAACCTAATGTTGTAAACACAAATTTGACCTTCTATATACAATAAAACTATTCATATTTAGACCAATAAAACTAACGCACGGGCTTTAATTTAGGTTACTCAAATAATTTCGTATAGACTTCTGTGCGTCCGCAAACGCTGTGCGTTTATATTAGGTTGAGCTGTTATATTGTTATGGTCTGAAAGACTGTCCATGCATAGCACTACAAATTGGCAACTTAACTGTTTCTATAATGTTTTCCATATATGTATAATCTAAGTTAGGTTATAAATGATATACTACAAATAGGTATAAGCTAGGCTAAGTTTAAGCTGTAAGAAATAAATAAATAAATAAGGAAAAAAACCCAGGCCTTATGCTATTGAAATTAAAGTAGGAGATATGATTTTACACCTGTATAGTAGATTTTATGATAGTTAATCTGTAGACATTACTTAAAACTGGAAGAACTTTAATTTCGCTTTTATTTTAATGCTTAAAGAAAAAGGAATTTAGTACTTTTACTCTCCCTACTATTTTGCTCTCTATTTAGTTCCATTAAAGGTGAATTTTCACGTGTGGAACAAAAATGGAAATGCCAGAATATTAATAATGATTAATTACCTTACAGGAGAGTTTGTAGTCAGAGTAAAATTTAACTTATCAACAAAAAATCATATTATGGTACTATTAGATGGGAGCATAAGGCGGAGTAGATTTGCATAAAGTGTATTAGGTATTAAAATTGCTAAAATTTTTATTAAGTCCGAACCCTGAAGGCACGCTTTCGTTGGCGCGCAAAAAAAAGATGGTTCTAGAACTTGCGTTTGGTGTGTTCCCTTAGCGGTCCGTGGAGCTCGGCGTTACTGGGTTTTAGGGTAGGAGACA
Organism: Sphenella marginata; assembly: GCA_951509765.1. Classification (NCBI taxonomy): domain Eukaryota; kingdom Metazoa; phylum Arthropoda; class Insecta; order Diptera; family Tephritidae; genus Sphenella; species Sphenella marginata. Next base: position 63,381,362 of record OX608078.1, on the reverse strand, counting down.
CATGAAGCTCACCCGACCTCGCCATTGACACGTTTCAACCTACATGCTTCGTTAACCTGGCACATAATATAAACAAAAGTGCCGTTTTTACAACACTTTTGTCGTTTGATTAATAATTAATTGACATTTGCTACTGGAATTTTCCTTTATTAATGCTTTTTCCATTTTATGGAACCATTTGGTGCTGCCACCTCGGCAAAAATCACGCCACTTCCCGGAATCTATCGATTTATGTCAAACTAAATGACTATAAGTTGGAAGTAAACCATAACATATTCCAACATCATCGTTCTAAGGTTTGTCAAATTATCGGAGCACCGACCACACATAGATACGCAACACTCGTTGTTTTCTACACTAAAAAAATTTGTTGTCCTAAAGTTAAGGATGCTTGTGACTTGGCATACAAGTTAGGAAATTTTCCCATTTTGTAGGAAAACCCTAAGGTTTTAACGAAATTAGTTCTTAAAATGTACGAAAAAAGGCACTTAAGACAAGTAAAAATATTTCCTTGTCCTGTAATTTAATGGCATTTTACTAATTTTGCGGCGATTTCAAGTACCAATTTGCCTGAAATTAGAAATGTGTATATTTATACCTAGTAGTGCTTCGCACACAAGGTATATTAACTTCATTCGCCTAACGGTAGTATGTAACGGCATAAACGAATCGAGATAGATATTGACTTATGTATATCAAAATGTTCAGAATTAAAAGAGAAATTGATTGAGCCATGTCCGTCCGTCCGTCCGTATAACTTGAGTAAATCTTGAGATATCTCAATGAAATTTGGTATGCAGGTTCCTTTTCACTTATCTCGGAGCTCTATTGAAAATAAGCAAAATCGGTTAGAAGCCACGCCCACTTTCTTGCTGATGACGATGCTGAAGTTTCGCAAAGTGCCGCAGAAGTATTACCTGATCATGCGGACTATGAGGATGATGAAGAATAAAATAATGAATTACCTGGTAGTGCCGAAAAATTTGTTGCACGTGATGGTACTGAGTGGATGGAAGAACCAAATGTAAGTCGTCGTTAGCAAAAGAATCTTATAATGCTTACAACGGTGCAGTGAAATAACGCCCAAGGAAATAACGCCCATGGACGTTATTTCCCATTCAAAAAGGAATTAACGCCCATGGGCCTTATTTCCTTTTTAAATGGAAATGTCGCCCATCTGCAAAAAGAAATAAAGCCAATGGCTCTTATTTCCTTTTTAAAAGAGAAATAACGCCCATAGGATTTTACGCGAGCAACACGAACTGTTGATTAGCATTTTTTTCACAAATTACCCTGTGAGAAAAGAGTGGGAAACGTGGCACGCGGAAGGACATCACCGTGGCGGTAGCCACGGCTATGGCACACACCCGGAGTTGGAATGGCGTAGCCCAGGGTTATTTTTTAAAGCGCGGCCGAAGGCCGCCTACGCGGAAAGGTGTCCTGCACATAAAAAACGTGGATGAGGCCCCGAATTGGGAATCTGACCCGGGTCAATTTTCGGTTTTTCACTAATAACTTTTCACAGAAACAAAATATTGCTTTTCCCCCCTCGGATTATAGTTACGGAGGCCCGATCCACGATTTTTAAGTGCAGAACACTTTTCCGCGTAGGCGGCCTTCGGCCGCGCTTCAAAAAATAACCCTGGGCTACGCCATTCCAACTCCGGGTGTGTGCCATAGCCGTGGCTACCGCCACGGTGATGTCCTTCCGCGTGCCACGTTTCCCGCTTTGGTTAACGTGAAATTTGTGTGAAACTATTCAATAAAATACAAAAAGAATTAGAATATTATTGTTTCATTAAAAAAAATGAAAGAGCAATAAGGCCTTTAAGACTTTATTTCTCTTTCGAAGTGTAATAAAGCCTTTTTTGAAATAAAGGCCTTATTTCACTTTCAATAGGCTAATAAGACCTTAAAGGGCTTATTTCACAAGGCGCTATTGCACCCCGCCTTATAAAAACATAACAAATATGTTAAAATTTATTGAAATAAATAAAACCATATACTTAATTCTTGAATCAGCTTGTTTTAATTCGTTTTTAACGTCCGTGGGCTTTATTTCTCTTCGAAAAAGGAAATAACACCCATCAGCAAAAGGTGATAACACCCATGGGCTTTATTTCCTTTTTAAAAAGGAAATAAGGCCCATGGGCGTAATTTCCTTTTTGAGTGGGAAATAACGCCCATGGGCGTTATTTCCTTGGGCGTTATTTCACTGCACCGAACATGTTCGAGAGCGTCAGAAACTATCCTTTATATCGCGCCACAATGGGAGTCAACCGTTTCTGTTCGATATTGCGGTTCCTAAGATTACTAACTGATAAAGCAGCACCGATCAGTGAGTTGTGGATCTTGCTGCACATTACGCAAATCGAATAACAAACAAGCAAGATTTACGGGCATTCCCACAACAGCCGGTTCTACGTACCGGAATGACCCGGGTTTTACCCGGCCAAGGGCTGTTATTTCAGTGTAACCCTGTCCAATTTGTCCAATCCCACTCCTAAATTGTCATTATCGGAGCAATCCCTTGCAGCAGGGTTGCTCCAATGTCTCTTGCTACGGGCTGGTATCGAATCCAACCCCGGACCGAGAGAATGGATCTGCTGCGTCTGCTGGAAGAAAATATATGTTAAACGTTCACATTCTGTTCAATGCAGTAAATGCAAGAGATGGTTGCATAGATCTGGATGCTCAGGGCTTAACCCTGCCATCCCCAGAACCCGTACTTTTTTCAGTACTTTTGAGGCACCATGTTGTTCGCGCACACGCGCGTCCCGCGGTTCTCGTCGCTCCGGCGCACACACACCGCACCTACCATCATCAAATGGCCACGACAGTGGCCCGGTCTTCACGACCTGCAGCCTTGCTGCTCCCGCCTCACCTCAGTCCCCACTCTCGTCCCCCCCTACTTCCAGCATGCACGTGGGTCAGGAACATAACCTCCTCGTACCTTTCACCACGTGCACTGTTTGTCGGCAAAGACTATATACGCCTGCGGCATCGGTTAAGTGCAATAACTGCCTTGGCCTGTGCCACATCCATATGTGCTCTGGGCTCGCAAACAGGAACCTTTGGACGGATGCATTTATTGCCCCTTGCTGCAGTACTCAGCCGCCCTCCACGCCACACAACATCGGCCAAGACGGGCTGAACCCTCGACTGCGTCACAGCTTGGGACTATGCCCACCTCCACCTAGGCAACCGCATCCGTACCTTACCCCCAGCATGCCTCCACCCTCCCTCCCGACACACTTCAAAATCCTACAGCTGAACTGCAACGGGTTAGCTGGTAAGATCGCGGAGATAACAGACTTTATGAAGTCGAACAACATTAAACTGGCCGCCATTCAGGAGACCAAACTGAATGCTAACTCGGACTTACGTACTCGTGATGGGTACAACGTACATAGGAAAGACCGTCCCAGCGGTCATGGGGGCGGCCTCGCATTCATTACACACCATACTGTACAATATAATCTGTTTGCCCCTGACGTTGACCCCAGGGACTCTACCCTAGAATGCCAGGGCATAGCAGTCCGGACAGGCGACGTCGACCTGCGAGTGTTAAATATATACATTCCCCCTGTTACGTGCTGTCCCCGTGATTATCGCCCTGATATTAGTGCGTTGCTAAGGGGCGATAACTGCCTCATCTTAGGTGATTTCAACGCACATCACGATCTCTGGCACTCCAACTTGCCAGCAGATAGCAGAGGGCACGCACTCGCAGAGCAAATAGATAATTCGGCATTCTGTACATTGAATGGAGATGCCCCCACTAGGGTGGCAGGTAACTGCCACAGTTCGCCAGACATCTCCATTTCAAGTGCGGGCCTTATCAACCACGTTAACTGGCAACCTATGCTTACACTGGCATCTGACCACCTACCCATCCTACTAGACATCGAACGACCGTCCGACTTCATAACGACAGAAAAACGAACGTACATTAACTTTAGTAAAGCGGACTGGGACCGCTTCACGGACTTTACAGAGCACTCCTTCGCTGACCTACCCACACCGACGGACGTATGCAAAGGTGAGAAAGAGTTTCGCAAAGTCATCGATTCAGCCTCTGGCCGCTTCATCCCTGCTGGCAGAATCCCGGAAATTCGGCCGAATTTCCCTGCGGAAGCAGCGGCAATGGCAAGAGAACGTGACCAAGTGAGACTCTTGAACCCCGCAGATCCAAGAATAAAGGATCTCAACGCAGAAATCCGTCGGACTGTCAATGAACATAAATTGAAGAAGTGGAAAGAACACCTAGAGTCATGCAACCTCTACGGCGGGGTCGGCAAATTATGGTCGACAGTCAAGGCCCTATCCAACCCGACCAAATACAATGACAAGGTCGCCATTGCTTTCGGCGATAACGTCAAGTCGGACCCCAGGAAATGCGCGAGCGCATTCTGCCGGCAATTTATACTGCATTCTCCTGCGGATAGGGCTAAGAGAAAAGCCATCCGACGCGCGCACAAACACAAACACACAGCCGCGCCCATTGTCGTCTCCGCTGCAGAGGTCAAGGAAGCTATAAAGAAGGCCAAACCTTCAAGATCACTCGGACCCGACGGAATTGCCATGAAGATGCTGAAACACCTAGGCCACGAGGGGCACAAGTACTTGGCGGCTCTATTCAACCTCTCACTGTCCACCTTCGTCATACCAGATATCTGGAAACATGCGACTGTGGTCCCCCTCCTAAAACCTGGGAAGCCGGCAAATCAAGGAGACTCTTATCGTCCGATATCTCTCCTTTCGCCGGTAGTGAAGTTGTTAGAGGCTATTCTGCTTCCATATTATACTGCAAACCTGCAGCTGGCCAATCATCAACATGGCTTCCGTAAAAACCATAGCACAACATCAGCTTTGAACGCCATCACGACGCAGATTAACTTCGGTTTGAACCAACACCAACCAAACCACAGGACGGTTCTCGTGGCACTTGACCTGTCGAAAGCCTTCGACACGGTCAACCACGCCACACTCCTTGAAGACCTGGAGGAGACACCGCTTCCTGCCGGCCTAAAAAGGTGGACCGCTAACTACCTGAACGGTCGGCTGGCGTCAGTGCAGTTTCGAAACGAGAGATGTAGACCTAGAAGAATTAGACAAGGGGTTCCGCAGGGTGGTGTTCTTTCACCCCTTCTGTTTAACTTCTACATCTCGAGCCTCCCTCCCCCACTAGAGGGGGTCTCCATCGTTTCGTACGCTGACGACTGCACCGTGATGGCCACGGGCAAAGGACCTTCGACAGACGAACTTTGTACGAGACTTAATGACTACCTGCGCGACCTTTCCTGCTTCCTCACAGAGCGGAACCTGACACTGTCCCCGACTAAATCGACAGCGACCCTATTCACTACGTGGAATGCGCAGATGGGGCAGGAGTTGAATGTCCACGTAGATGGTGTTCCACTACCTACTGTCAACCACCCCAAAATTCTAGGGGTTACATTCGACAATAGCCTCACCTTCGCTAATCATGCCACCGCAATAGCTTCAAAAGTACAAAGCCGCAACAAGATCCTCAAGTCACTCGCCGGCAGTACTTGGGGCAAAGACAAAGAAACGTTGCTGGTCACCTATAAGGCTATTGGCCGACCGGTTATTGATTATGCTGCGCCCATATGGTCGCCTAACCTTCACGACACCCACTGGAGGAAATTGCAGGTCTGCCAAAACACCGCCATCAGAACTGCAACGGGTTGTTTGCTTATGTCTCCTGAGTCTCATCTCCACCAGGAGGCTCAAATGCTCAACGTTCGCGAGCATGCGGAACTTTTAAGTAGGCAGTTCCTTCTGAACTGCCACCGTCCCAGTCATCCAAATCGACAGCTATTGGATGAAACTCTGCCCCCTAGAGACATAAGGAAGCATCTCCGGAAGCATTATGATGAGATCCGGCATCACATCTCGTTGCCGTTTGATCTGCGGGACCATAGGCGGGCCCTAAAGGACCTCCACACTGAGTCGGTGGACAGATCCCTCAGATCCCGGCCTGTGAACCCCGTTATTGGTGCCCAACCACCCGTTCTTGCTGAGGAAGAACGTGTCCTTCCGAGGGAGACTAGAGTCATGCTGGCTCAACTTCGGTCTGGATATTGCAATAGGCTGAACTCCTATTTGTCCAGACTGAACCCTACCATACCTAACACATGCCCTGCATGCGGTATGGCCCCCCATGACACGCAACATCTCTTTTCGTGTTCTTCGGAACATACTCTTCTAACTCCCTTATCACTTTGGTCCAACCCTGTTGAAACAGCGCGTTTCCTTGGACTTCCGTTAGAAGAGCCCGATGACAACTAGGAGTGTTCTGGCCCTTTGGGCAGGGCGAAGCACTGCTAACAACAACAACAACAACAACAAGATTTACGGGCAAGTAGTCAACACCCTATTGCCTTTTTATACCTAGTAGTGCTTCGCACACAAGGTATATTAACTTCTTTCGCCTAACGGTAGTATGTAACGGCATAAACGAATCGAGATAGATATTGACTTATATGCATCAAAATGTTCAGAAGGAAAAGAGAAATTGATTGAGACATGTCCGTCCGTCCGTCTGGCCGTCCGTCCGTCTGTGAACACGATAACTTGACTAAATCTTGAGATATCTCAATGAAATTTGGTATGCAGGTTCCTTTTCACTTATCTCGGAGCGCTATTGAAAATACGCAAAATCGGTTAAAAGCCACACCCACTTTACCTATTTTACCTTTTACATATAATATTTTCGAAAATACAAAAAGAGTGATTATTCAGTACATAATACACCTATAAGGATAATCTTTCGGGTGTACTTTAGTGTTAAGGCAACAAATAAATTTTTGAATAAATTTGTAAAAAGGGGCGTGGCACCGCCCACTTTTGATTAAGTCAAATTTGGAAATATTATTAATCATAAATCAAAAACCGCTCAAGATAGCAAAATGAAATTCAGCACACATATTTATATTAATACCGGCAATATTCCGAAAAAAAATTAGCGAAATCGGGTAAGGTCCACGCCCAATTTTATACGAAAGATTTTGAAAAGGATCATAGATACATTGAATATGCAATAACTTTGCTTAAACTAGCTGTATATCATTTCTATTTTACCTCTAAAGTGTTCTTCGGATTATTCCACAAAACTTTTCATGCCATAACTCCGGTAAAAATTATTTTATTGAAACGATATTTGGAGAAATAGTTCAACATATAAAGCTTACTCTTTGATGTAAAAATAAACAAAATTGGTTAACGGACACGCCTTTTATGGACATGAGGAAAGCTATTTATATTTTGTTATTAATTGATCATTTAATTTAACACTGTTTAAGCGACATACATACATAAGCTACGGTTATTTCATTCGTTTATTTTATTTGCATTGCATGCTATTGTAATTCGCAATCAGCTTATAAAATATTTCGAAGATATAGTTTATATTTTGGAAAGCCAACTGTGCTCGCCACCAACAAATACATTTGGGGTGTCACAGGTGTCCCGCACCTCCCGTTCTCTAAAGAGCAAAATGTTTTTAACATTTGCGCAACACGGTCATCAGAACCTGAGCCAAATGATTTAATAAATACCTTTTGAGCAAGACGGTCGCCTAGGCCTGAGCCAAAAGGTGGTTTTTCATACCGAAAATGAGGAAGCCAATCGCGCCATGCCTCAGAGCCAACAGTGCTCGCCACCACCAAATACATTTAGGGTGTCACAGGTGTCCCGCACCTCCCGTTCTATAAAGAACAAAACTTTTTAAAATTTTGCGCAACACGGTCATCAGAACCTGAGCCAAATGATTTAATAAATACCTTTTGAGCAAGACGGTCGCCTAGGCCTGAGCCAAAAGGTGGTTTTTCACAACGAAAATGAGGAAGCCAAGCGCGCCATGCCTCAGAGCCAACAGTGCTCGCCACCAACAAATACATTTGGGGTGTCACAGGTGTCCCGCACCTCCCGTTCTCTAAGAACAAAATGTTTTTAACATTTGCGCAATACGGTCTTCAGAACCTGAGCCAAATGATTTAATAAATACCTTTTGAGCAAGACGGTCACATAGCACCTGAGCCAAAAGGTGGTTTTTCATACCGAAAATGAGGAAGCCAATCGCGCCATGTCTCAGAGCCAACAGTGCTCGCCACCAATAGTACATATATACTCTCTCGTTCTCCAAAGAACATTTTAGGCAAACAGGGTCGTCAGAACCTGAGCCAAATGAATAAATACCTTTTGAGCAAAACGGTCACATAGCACCTGAGCCAAATAATAAAATAAAATAAAAAAAAATAATAACTTAAAAAAAACAACTCGCCTTCTCTAAAACTTAGACATGGTCCTTCGAGCCGGATTCGAACCGGCGACTTCTGAAGCCTCAGAGCCAACAGTGCTCGCCACCAACAAATACATTTAGGGTGTCACAGGTGTGCCGCACCTCCCGTTCTATAAAGAACAAAATGTTCTTAACATCTGCGCAACACGGTCTTCAGAACCTGAGCCAAATGATTTAATAAATACCTTTTGAGCAAGACGGTCGCCTAGGCCTGAGCCAAAAGGTGGTTTTTCACAACGAAAATGAGGAAGACAATCTCGCGCCATGCCTCAGAGCCAACAGTGCTCGCCACCAACAAATACATTTAGGGTGTCACAGGTGTCCCGCACCTCCCGTTCTATAAAGAACAAAATGTTTTTAAAATTTGCGCAGCACGGTCTTCAGAACCTGAGCCAAATGATTTAATAAATACCTTTTGAGCAAGACGGTCACATAGCACCTGAGCCAAAAGGTGGTTTTTCATATCTAAAATGAGGAAGCCAATCGCGCCATGCCTCAGAGCCAACAGTGCTCCCTCCGACTTTACAGCCCTCACCCCTGGGCATTTTCTTAGAGGAGCGCCACTTCTGGCCAAACCAGAACAAAACGTGGACTCACTCTCCCTCATAAATCGATGGGAACGGATCAAAATCCTCCATCATGTGTTTAGTCGCCGATGGAAGGAAGAATACCTAAAAGACCTTCACAAACGATATCGGTGCAAAAATACTCAAGAAGCACCTAAAATTGGAGGCTGCGTCTTAATTCATGAAGAATGTCTAACTCCTACCGAATGGCGGCTAGCCCGCATCGAAAAGGTACATTACGGTTCCGACGGTCACATCCGAGTAGTTGACCTACGTACGCAAAACGGCAAACTAACTCGACCGCTGGTAAAACTTTGTTTTCTACCAACCGAGTCTAATACCGCTAATACCGATGGCGCTAATACCTAAAATCAATATAAAATCAAATACGGAGCAGTTCATCCAACGAAGCGATGTTGCTATCCCAAACAAATACAAACCTCACTCCTAAAGAGGTACCTCGAAGGACTTTCGTTTCCTCGAACTAAACGTTAAACTATACCGTAGGATACGCTCCTGCACCGTACCCAAGCTGGGCGTCAACAGGCGCGATCAAGAAACCAGCAACCTCAAGCGCAACGACCGCGCGTACCACGACCACATCGGCCTACCTGGCCACAGCAACAGCGTCAACGAATATGGAGTCATCCCGCCGCCCGTTATCGCCATCCAGCCGCATCAACCTACCAGCGACAGCCAGCGAGTAGAGGCCGACGTCGACCAACTGGTCTGAATAACGTTGTGAAGACCCTGCAGCAGCTGCAACGATTGCTAGGCTGATCACTCGCCTAGGTTGGCCGGGATGGCTAGATTAGCAACAACACTGGCGGGTACAACCCTGCCGCCAACATTCACCACACCACACACACACTTACACAGTCACGCCAATAATACATATATACTCTCTCGTTCTCCAAAGAACATTTTAGGCAAACATGGTCGTCAGAACCTGAGCCAAATGAATAAATATACCTTTTGAGCAAAACGGTCACATAGCACCTGAGCCTGGGTTACACCCGAACTTAGACTTCCCTACTTGTTTTTACTTAAATTTAAGACAAGTTTCTCAATAAATAAGGAAATAAAAAGCAAATCTCTTAACGGAGTGCATATAAATTAGAAATTAGTATATATTTTACTTAAATTTAAGACAAGTTCCTCAAAACAAAGAATTAATCTCTAAACGGAGTAAGTACATACGTATTTATGTACCTATTTAAGTGCAAACATATGAACATAAATACATACAATCGGCTGGAGTATTTCACAAAGCCCTGTTATGGTTTGTTCTTTTTATCAAAATACAAAAACTTCGACAGTTTTAAGTTGGAAGTTGTTAGTGCTGGTGTAATGCGCAATGAGTGACGCCGATTTTTTAGACTTGCTATTTTGAGGTGAAATGTTTTTTGACTTATTCAAAGGTGAGCCAAGAGTGTAAAAGTGAAATAAGTGTAATAAATAAATAATTTAATTTTTCTTTGCGTGAGTGTGCCTAAATTCATACGAGTGAAGTGATTTGTTTATTCGTTGATATATGGGTTATAATCAATGGTGGGCAAAGCAGCTCTATAGATCTGCTAGAGTAAAATCGTGTGTACGTATACAAAAGCGGTGAGAATGAAATGCGCTCAATTCAATTTCAAGAGTACAAGAAACAGGTTTCTGCCTATACGGTACACAGTGGGCAACTTTGTTTTATATTGATAAAAGTTGTATGATGTTTGAAATTGGGTGGGAAATTGAAGTTATTTTTCTTTTATATAGGTAGTTCTAAAAGCCACAATGCATAATTTCTCCAGGTCGTTAAATCTTATTAAAGAGTTCAATTTAAAGCGACATTTTTTGGCGTTCGACAGGGCTATTAATGATTTCAGCAAAAATGACAGAAAAATATGTTCTTTCGAAAGCAACCTTACTTACTTGCAAAAAAAAAAAAAAAAAAAAAAAGAATTAAAAAGATTGCCTGTTACTTTTGAATAAAGAAAGAGTATATTTTCAAAAAAAAGCTAAATATTGCTTTGAAGTAAAAAATAGTATTTTCTTGTTACAAAAAACAAATCAAAACAATATGAAAAAATATAAACCTGAACTAATATTTTTAAATAAAAAAAAATATGCTTTATTTTGAAAACTTAATAAAAAAAGCAAAATATAAACTAAAACCAAACCAAAATGGAAACTAAAACAAAATAGTTACTCGTGAAAATCGGGGTTGGCCCCACTGTCCTCTCAAAAGCACACTCATACAAGCACAAGAGGTGCTGTACATTTGTTTGTAGTGGTGCCCACCGCTGGTTATAATACTTGTATATTGCTATATGGTGTTAGTGAACTGTAGCAGCGTGTGGAAAAAATTTTAGCAAAAGGTGCCTTTACACAAATTGTGCATAAAAGCTTTAAAATCACCAGGGTGAACAGTTCAATAGGCGCAATATAGATGTATTATATACAAATATGTTCATTGCATGTAATTACAGTGTTTCAGCTTAAATCTGGCATTCAAATTTGTTTGCTAACAATTACAAATGGCGATCTCCAAACCCAAACGCAACAAGTGTACACTGAATTAGGGCACACATATTGCGCTTTGGTTTGAAGGCCCTCAAATGTGTTGTTTTTTTTTTTTTCTAGAGCACAACATAACGTTAGAAGCTTTGAACTATATGAAAGGTAACCATTTAAGCGAGATAGTACCAAAATCTCTAAAAAAAAAAGCCAAAACACCATTTACTTTTACACTATTGTAGGGTTATCGAAGAATCGGGACCTTTGAAAAACTTGTGGCCTTTTTTATTTGAAGCCAAGCATAGGCAGCTAAACACTTATGCAAAAAATACATGTTCTCGAAAAAATATTATATTATCACTAGGATATAAGTTGTCTGTAAATTTTTCATATTTTATTTCCAACTTTGAAGACGGAGTAAGTTATCGAAAAACTTATTCATTTTTGAAGTTTTTTACACAACAGAAAGTATTGAAAAATGCATCTGCTTTGATTTTTGCAAGATGTATGGTACGGTTTTTCAATAAAATATGTTTGTATGTTTTTTTCAACCTACTGTTATTATATTCAAAATAAAAGAAGTGAAATTTTTCAGGCATTCTCAAAATATATAACACAAATATTTAACCGCTCATCAAAGGATATAGCGAAAATAATTGCTTCTACCTGTTTGTTGTGCTTTTTACCGCAACAACTGAAACAAATTGACGTTGAACAATAGATCCTATGCATAGTAGTGCCGAAACGTACAACACAAACATACTCGTACACCCTTCGTTTAGATAGTACTATAAACTTTTAATGACTAAGTATATACTATTTTTACCTGATTGTTAGCTTTATAGCGATATTGTAGGAACTTGTTGCAGCTACCATTGCAAATTCAAAGCGAACGTACGTTAATTACAAAATTTTTTTTTTCAAAACAAATTGTCTTACTTTGTTCTTAGCTTCTCCTTAAATTACAAATAGATATTGAATCAACCAATAAATACATATGTGAGCAGCTATCAACAAAATGCTCCTCTCAACTTCGAAACATTAGCTTAACCGAAGCAGCGCTGATATCTGAACATTTTCCAGCAGTCTCCAACATTCATCGAGACCGTATTTGCGTAAGTTGTCGCTTAAAACTGAAGGATGTTATCAAGATTGCCGTTAATCAGCGTTGTTCTGAAACGGAGAGTGAAGAAGCACAAGAAATGCGCAATGAAATTGAAAGTGAGGATTTATGTACATGACAAGGAAGATCCAACATGCAGATATACTAAATCACTCGAACGCAAAGAACTCGTCAACGTTTTAGGCATGGGGGTAGTATTCGGATTCGGTAAATTCCTTTGTTGGCTCTCTCCCGGTGAACGCCGTTCTTCAGGCAGCAACACCACCCGTTGTCGAAGAGGAGCTCTTGCTGCCTAGGGAGACTAGGGTGATGCTGGCTCAACTCCGGTCTGGATATTGTAATAAATTAAACTCTTACCTATCCAGACTGAACCCGGACTTGCCTAATGTTTGTCCGGCATGCGGCTTGTCCCCCCATAATACAAATCATCTTTTTGTCTGCTCAACCGAGCCTACTCTTCTAACACCCATATCCCTCTGGTCCTCCCCTGTTGAAGCCGCTAGGTTTCTAGGACTTCCGTTAGAAGAGTTTGATGACAATATTGACTACCTAGGCAGGGCAACGTAGTGCTACAACAACAACAACTCGTCGACAATATAAATAAACATGTTATTCCTCATCTTGCATGCCATCCATCGCCAAAGAAGCGAAAATATTTAGAAAGGCATTTATACCGAAAAAAAACACAGCAAATTGAGCAAAGTATTTCGGATTCACTTGGAGTTGGTCACTGTCAACTTTATCAGAAGACCTAAAGAAGATCTAAGCTTACTACGAACAAATTTTGGAGAACATGTAATTTCAAATCGAAAACTGCTCAAATAATTTGGATAAGCAAAAATTTGTATCTCTATTACCAAACACCATGACATCTAAGAAAATAAAAGAAATTTTTAGGCAGGATTTATTTTACGAAGTGATAAAAATTAGCAAAGATATACAAAAAAATAAAACAAAGTTTTCGGACATCCGGCAGGAATTAGCCTTGGGGGGTTTTTAATTTTCATTTGCATTCGCATACATTTTTCGCTAAGATAAACATATTTGCTGAAACAGATGCCCAGACCCATACATCATAAATTTAAATATTCTTTAACTTTTGTGAAACAGCATATTCTGATGCCTAAAATTATACCCAAGAAAATTTCTTTTGTTGTACAAATTTTTCTGTTTTCTCGAAACCATTTCCTCTACTACAAACACATTTGTTGAAGATTTTGTACAACACATCAATAAGCTGGTGTCACTTCATTTCATAGCCAAAGTCCAGTCCCGCTTTGTAGGTGAAAGAAAAATGACACTGCTGCCAGGAGAACTGTTAACTCAAATGGATTTCACTGAAAACTATGCATTTGTTATGCAAGATGCCATTCAAGGATATCATTGGAGTAATAATCAAGCCACGTTACATCCGTTCGTTTGTTATGACGAAGATAACCATCATTTAATTCATAGAACCTTTGCCATATTATCCGATTGTAATATCCATGATAGCATAGCAGTTCATCTATATATTTCAAAAATGATTAATTTTGTTAAGACTAATATAAGCAATTCAATTACGAAAATTATCTACGGCGAAGATGGTGCAGGAGCACAGTACAAAAACAAGTACGACTTAATTTATTTATGTCATCATAAAATTGTTTTCGAAATATTCGCTGAGTGACACTTTTACGCAAACAGCAATGGAGAATCTGCATGTGATGGTATAGGTAGGACATTAAAAAAAGCCGCTCGGAATTATAGCATAGCAAATTTAAACGGCGAAAGACCTTTGTCATAGGGCTCCACAAACGTATAACACCTCCATAGAAGTTGCTTACGCAGACGCTGCACATAGGTAGATTTAAGCTATTTAGGCGGCCATAAGTGGATTTCAGAAAGTTGTCACAACTTCAAAAAAAAGCCCTCCCACAACTTGAGAATAGACCGAGGAACATTAATTCAACCTCCTATAGTAAATCCCATACTTTGCGTTAGCTGTCAGTTAATCAAAACTTAGCTATTTTTGAAACGCACGTTATAGTTTTTTTTTACCGCTGTAAAATCGTCTGTTTTAACGTGAATATTTACTGATTTAAGCTACCGAGCTAAGTAATTGTGAAGGATTGTGACATTTTAGGTGAATATTATTATTTCTGTTGGTGTTTGTGATTTCAATAGTTATAAATGGATAAGTGGTACCTATTTTATTTAGGGTATATGTATATATAATTTTTTTTTTTTGGTTTTTTTTTTGAAAACCCGGTTTGTTATGTTTCCAAGTCCGTCCAAGTGAAAGTTAGTGTTGAACATTATACCTGGTACAACTAGCTCGCCACGTGCATAAAAATTAGCTGCAGATACTTGCAGATACATAGGGTGCCATATAAAGGGTTGACACAGGCTTGTCTAAAGTTTATACAAAAATATTTGCATTTGGTTTTTAATTCTAAGGAAATTTTGCTTATCTTAGGTATTTCCAGGTCATCAGGCACTAGAAAAGTAACTCGTCAGTATCTCTACAATCAAATGCAAGTGGGGAATTCGACATCTTTGGATGAAAAATTAGATTCCTTAGAAAATAATCTCTTGTCTTCTCATACTTATTCAGCTGAAAATATGCAAAAATTTAAGAAAAGCTTATCTTATTATAAAGCACAGCTTAAGGAAAAGTGGACTAAAGCCAGAAGAAAGGAAGATGCTTCTCTAAAAGCTAACCAGTCTTGGTTAAATGGAACAATCGAAATTCCAAATGAGTCAAATTTTCGTCCTGGTCGTCCATCGAAATCATTCGAAGAGTCAAGTGAGCGAAGTAAACGTAGGAAAACGGAATAAGTCCGTTCCATGGTAGAAGATGCAGTTATTATTCATGCTGCGCAATCCACTCTAATAGCAAAATGGCAGAGGGACGCTTCGCGAATTCTGAAAGAAATCGAAGAATCACCATCACGCGCAGCAAAATACAAAAGTGCATACAAAGAATCAACAAGCCCGGGTAGAGGTAATATATTGACACCACATGCAGCCCTAGCAATGTTTGTAGAAGCAGACTTAACAAGAGAGCAATATGCAATAATTCGTAATACAAATCCGTATTTTTATCCCTGTTACGATCGCGTATTAGAAGCTAAAAAAGAATGTTACGAATCGCAAATACGGGTAACTAGTTCTTACACAGAAACTGACTTGCAAAGCCTCATCCATAAGACAATTGTGCGCTTATCAATGTACTTAGAGGAGGTACTCCTCACTCTTAGCGAGGACGAAAGACAATCTCTTACAATAATATGCAAGTGGGGGTGCGATGGTTCCCAGCAAGCTAAATATAAACAAAAAATCGAGGATAATTCTGGGTCGGATGCCAATATTATTCTTAGCTCTTTTGTGCCGCTACAAATCACCTGTGGAAACGCAACCAGAAAAATTGTTTGGCAGAACCCTTCTCCGTCATCTCCTAGTTTTGTAGACCGATAAGATTTAGGTTTATCAAAGAAAGTACAGACGTCACGAAAGAAGAAATAAATTTTGTTGAATCCTCAGTGAAAAACTTAGTTGCTTCTGAAATAGAGCTGCGAGGAAATAAATTCGTTTTCCGGCATATTTTTAAGATGATGATGATTGATGGTAAGGTTTGCAATGCTGCCACCGATACTAAATCCACTAGCCAATGTTATTTATGTAAACCGACATCGAAAGACTTTAACAATGTAGACAAAAAGTATAAAGTTAGCCTATATTCCCTTGTCTTTGGACTGTCTGTCCTGCATGATAGATTCAGATTATTTGACAGTATTCTGCATTTGGCTTACAAATTTTAAGTGAAAGAGTGTAGAGCAAAGAGAACAGCTGAGGAAGAATTGATGGAAAAAACCACAAAAGAAACTATTCAAAAAAGATTTCGGGATGAGTTAGGTTTACCTCTAGACATGCCCAAAGCAAATTATGGCAACACAAATGATGGCAATACAAGCCGGCGATTTTTCGAAAACCCCCAATTGGCTGCAGATATCACAGGTGTTGATTATAACTTAATTTACAGGCTTAAAGTAATATTGGAAGCCATATCTAGTGGCTATGAAATTGATTCTGCAAAATATGACGAATATACACAATTAAGCTGCTCTTACCCTCTAAGTACGTGGCCAAAGATGTGACAGAACACTCTTTTGGTGTCAGCGCTATTTCTGAAGGCGAAAACTGATATATCAATCAATTTCTGTATATATGTATATATTTTGCGTTTTGGTGTATTTAACAAACATAAATATAAATATAAAAATGTTGTGAGTTTTATTTGAGAAGTGGTAATTAATATATCGAAGGTAAGACTATACAATTGTGTAAGTATTTTTCTATTATAGCACTGTACAACAAGATTTTTAGTAATTGATGAAACCAACAAAATCTGAAGCTCTATCCCTCTCGTATCAAAACCTCATACCAGGTTTTGGGCCTACTTTCTATATATATAATATTTTCGCAAATACAAAAAGAGTGATTATTCAGTACATAATAAAACTATAAGGATAAAATTTGGTGTGTACTTTAGCGTTAAGGCAACAAATACATTTTTGAAGAAATTTTTAAAAAGGGGCGTGGCACCGCCCACTTTTGATTAAGTCAAATTTGGAAATATTATTAGTCATAAATCAAAAACCGCTCAAGATAGCAAAATAAAATTCGGCAAACATATTTATATTAATACAGGCAATATTTCGAAAAAAAATTAGCGAATTCGGGTTAGGTCCACGCCCAATTTTATACGAAAGATTTTGAAAAGGATCATAGATATATTGAATATGCTATAACTTTGCGTAAACTAGCTGTATATCATTTGTATTTCACCACTAAAGTGTTCGTGGGCAAAGAAAGTCGAAAACACAAAATTTTTGGAAAATGGGCGTGGCGCCGCCCTTTTATGGGGGATTATTCCATAAAAATTGACTTATTGAAACGATATTTAGAGAAAGTATTCAACATATAAAGCTAACTCTTTGCTGTAAAAATAAACAAAATCGGTGAACGGACACGCCCACTTTTTGAACACAGTTCTAAAAAATTTCTTCGTAAAATTAAAATCGCGATATTTCCATAATTGTATAGTGAGTTTCGTGCTAGCTTCCACGTATATAAGTTTGCGTCATCTATCGTAAGTTTTATGTAAAAATAAACATCAAAAATGAATTCCCTGCCCCAAAAAACATTAATTTAGCCACTATTTTGTAACCAATTGCCTCATTTTATCAAGTTTCCCTCACTTAACCCCTAAAACTTTAAACTCAAATAAAAAACATGTAAGGAAAGGGCTGTCTTCGGCTGTGCCGAAGGCTTTATACCTTTCATGAATACGCACAACTTTTCTATGTGTCCGATCCTTACTTACAATTACTTACAAACTCTCCAAAACTGTTAATTTAAAAATACATAGCCAAACCACATTTATCGGAGCAATCGGTAATATGGGAGCTATATGTTATGTAAGTACGATCTGTATGATTTTCACTACACACATCACATATATAATAAGTACGATACCTGCAAAATTTTGCGTTTCTAGCTTTATATTTGCAACATGTATAGCCCAAAACCCATTTATCGAAACTATCGATTATATGGGAGCTATATGTTATGTTGATCCGATCTAGGTGATTTTCACTACACACATTACGCATATAATATGTACTAAACCTACAAAATTTTGCTCTAATAGCTTTTTAATTGCAAGAGTTATAGGCCAAAACCCGTTTATCGGAACAATCGATTGTATGGGAGCTATGCGTTCTATCGGTCCGATCTTGCTGGTTCCGACAAATGATTAATCCTGTCCAAAATGGCGCCTGCTTGCAAAATTTCATAGAGATATCTCTAAAACTGAGGGACTAGTTTGCGTTCAAACAGACGGACGGACGGACAGACGGAAATGGCTAAATCAACTCAGCTCGTCGCCCTGATCATTTCGGTATACTTAATGGTGGGTATGTCTCTTCTTCTTCTCACACTTACAAACATCGGACCAAAGTTATAATACCATTTCATGTTCATGAAAGGTATAAAAATTCAGACCTATAGGCCCAAAACCTGGTATGAGGTTTTGATACGAGAGGGATGCAGCTTCATTGGTTGGTTTCATCAATTACTAAGAGATGAACCCTCATTTTGTTGTACAGTGTAGTTTATGCAAATGCTAGTAAAATATGGGTTCTTCTTGTATATAAACTCCTGTTAAATAACATTAACAAAGTTAAAAAATCAAATCCGTAAAAAGCGAAGTATTTTTTTTGCTGTCTCAAGAATTTATTGGACTAGCATTTTTACTTCTGGAAAGGTCCAAATTTGTTGTATTAAGTCAATGTGTAGCCCTCAATAAGACACAAATAAGCTATTACAGTCCTTGTTATGCTACAAGAAAATGAGTTTCACTGCGAAAGGATTTTTCAGTGTTACACAGTGTAATACCTATATTATTTTTAATGTAACCGATTAGTAAAACAAATTATTATAAATTTGTTATTATAAACAGTTTTAAGAAGATATATGCAGTCAAATATTTTTGGCCGCCTAAATTTTCAAAATCTACCCATGTGCGCTAATGAATACAACAAAACAAAAGAAGAGCTACTTTCAAGATACAAAAATGCCGAGCTGTTATCAGCAGGGTGTGAAAACGCGAACCATAGAGCCTGGACCAGTAGCGCGATTCACTAACTTTTAACAATCCCGCAATAGAGATATTTAACATTAACGTATACTGTTTAATTTAACAATTGTGCGATTCACTAACTCAGATTTAACAACACTTGTTACCTATGTTTTAAATTTGAGAAAATGGGGCATCACTGGTACTGAAATGTCAAAATTTACGAAAAGTTCAAAGAGGAATAGAAGAAAAACAATTGTTCGCGCAATTTTTTTGCAGTGATTTCAGCAAAGGGAAGTATTTTTGATATTTTTATATTTTTATTCACTTACTGCCCTTTATTTTTCTTTGTTTTTTCAGAATGGCGTCAACAAGTGCTGCAGCAACCAAAAGGAGTCGGGCAACAGCAGAGCAAATAAGGGGAATGGTGGATCTGCTGGGAGAAACTCCTGGTTTGGCGTCAGGAAGATTTCAGCGGATGCACGGCAAGCTGGAAAACCAGAAGAAGTGGAAGGAAATGGCGGAGAAGCTGAACGCCATTGGAGGAGCTGTGAAAAGTGTGGAGCAATGGGTTACGGTAAGTACAAAAGTGAACAAAATGTTGCTAACCAAATGGGTAATTGTTTACGACCGTACGTAGCTGCTAATACACCTCCAAAAATATCGAGAGAGGTATCAAAAGACGCGTTTTGACCTCTGTAACAAGAATATTTCAGTGAAAAGTTATTAACAAAAAACCACGGTCGTAAAGAATTACCGTTTCCTTTAGGAGACAACTGCTTACACATTGTTTGAAACCTTTTAGCAGTCGTCTCCGAAACGAAACAATTACCACCAATTCTATGGAATGGTGCATCGTGTGTAACTTTGTTGTTAATTTTTCTTTTTTTTTGCAGGTCTGGCGAGACCGCAATAACCAGCAGTCCCAGACGGGGAATAGGAGCATCTCTGTAGCACCTCTTACAGAGACAGAGATGCGCATTGTGGAGCTGATCGGAGACAGCTATATTGAAGGCCCACCAGACTGCAGCCGCACTCCGAGGTTCGAGACCCACCAGCTACACCATCTGCTGCCGATAGTCGAAGATACGCCTTGATCACGCCTGCAACCACACCTCGAACTCCTGCAGCAACACCTCGCAGGGGCTCGAAAAGAAAGAATGAGGATGTGGCAGAGAGCGCTGCTGAGAAGCGATTTTTGGCGATCGCTGATAAGCAGGCCGATACAATGAGGGTAAGAAACTTACTATACTAAAATTGACAAAAATTTATTATAATTATAAAATTTCACTTTTCTTATTTATTTCTTATCCTCTAGGTGATGGCAGAAACGCAGAAAAAGCTTGCGGAAAACGACGAGAGGAGGATTGAGGCGACCTTTGCGATGGCCGAGGCAATCAACAACATTGCCCGGTCAAACGACAATTTTGCGAGGTCGACCGAAAACCAGTCAAAAGCCACAACGTTTTTTGGTGAAGGAGTGAGAATCTGCACTGAGATTTTCAGTAGGCTTTCTAATGCAATACTAGAAAATAATTAATTTAAGTCATAATAGCTTTAATGTATCTTAGTATATATCTATAAAGCCATCTTAGATTGTTTGTTTTTGCTTTGTATTGATCCATTCAATTAATTTTAACAAAAGTAAGTTTAAGTAAGTAAGTAAGATTTTCTTGAAGATGGCTTTATATGTGACGATAGCGATATTTTTAAAGATGGATTTATAGTCTTTTGAACCATTTTGATGAATTGAATTAATTTTTTTCCTTTTGTACCTGTTCAAAATGTTAGTTTAAGTATTCTAGTCATTTTATATTTTTCTTTATAAAATGTTGAATTGTTTTAAGTTTTGTTTTCTAGTCAGTTTACTAGTCATTTTATATTTTTCTTTATAAAATGTTGAATTGTTTTAAGTTTTGTTTTCCATGTTATCGTTTTCATAGTTTTTTAAGATTTTTTAAGTTTCTACACCTTTTCAAGCTAATAAAATAAGAGACCGAAAGCTCTCAATGTTAAATTTAATATGTAAACATGAAGTTGTAATGTTTTCTTTTTTGCAATTAGTATAAGTAAAGTGGTGATGTAATGTTTTCTCTTATCATTATTAGGATGAAGAGGTGTATTTTTTATGATTTTTCTTGTACTTGTAGTTTTTAATAAAAATGTTTTAATGGTCTGAATATGTGCCTTATTATCTTTAAACCAAATTCCACAATAAAATAAAAAATTAGAAGTTTTCAATCAATAAAAGTACGTTTTATTTTGTTTGGTAATCGTAGGACAACAAACTGGCTTAACTTAGTTAGTATGGCTCAAATATATACAATGGTGGCCATTAAGTCGTGTTTAAATGAAATTCTCTGATTCATTAAACAATTAGAAATTGTTCTACTAATTTCCATTAGATAACTGAAAATTTTTTATTCTAATTCGAGCTAATTGAATACCTAATTGCATAAGCAGAAGTCAATTACATTTCTAATAGTAAAGGTACCAAAATTTGTTTTGCTAATGGCAACTAATTGCAATTAGATTTACCAATGGAATAAAAATTTCAATTATCTAATGGCAATGAGTTGAACAATTTCTAATTGTTTAATGAATTAATAAACTAATAGCTACAATTGCTAATTCTAATTAGAATGTAACTTGTATAAAATAAACTAATAAATAAAATAAATAGCAAAATTTTTTTACAAATATTCAAGTAAAAAAATTTGAAATTAATCTCTTTTAGACACGTTTTCCTGCGGAAGATACTGAGCTTGAATCGGTGTAAATATCATTGCTCTGCGTGTCCAAGACTATAGCGATGTTGTCAAGTTCGTCTGATCGCTCGACTAAACGTATATTATGTAAGGTGGCGCACGCGTTTACCACCCTTCCCGCGAACCCGGGCTCATACAAAAGAACCCGTTGTAGCGACAAACATCGCCAAGTACCTTTAAGAACCCCAAATAGCCGTTCTATTGGGTTTCGTGCTTTGCATAGCGCCTCGTTATACCGGAAATTGGCAGTACCCTCTGGTTGGTTTGGTAGTGGCGTCATAAGCCACGGTTCCAAGGGATATCCAGAATCACCTGCAAGTTCAAACTTTAAATTTATGTGCATTGTAAAGTTAAATAATATTACCAATCAAAAACATGTTGCGGTTTCCATTTTCATGCTCCCTTTGCATGACTTGCCGTGCCGCACATGAGCTCCATATATATGCGTCATGGCGCGCCCCGGGAAACTTGGCATTCACATTTAATATTTTCAAGTTTGGGTCACAAATCTGAAATCCAAAAATCGTCAAATTATATAGAGCTAGAATGTTTGTTAGAGGTATACTTTACCATTTGAAAGTTTAAGGAGTGGTATGAATGGTGGTTTACGTACGCTTCTTCATGCACTTTAGGAGCCAATATAGCAATGTGCGTGCAATCAATTGCGCCTATCGTACCCCCAACGAATGGAGCCGGTGCCGCACTAAACACTTCCTTCGCTGCTTGACGTTCCACTTGCGACATAGGGAATTTAATCTCCACGAAAAGCATTACGTTGTTTATGGCATCGGTAACACGGTGAATGCACCGGCTTATTGAGGTTTGACTCATAGAGATGCCCCATTGTTCCCCAACAGGCCGTTGGTAGCATCCTGTAGCATAAAAACGTAATGCACACAACACCTGCAAAGGAGTGTGTTCAATAAAATTCATAATTTTAATTATAGTTAATATAAGTTACCTGCTTCTCTGCCGATATTGCAGTAATCCTCCGTCCTTGCAACCGGTCCTGCAGCCTTTCCGCAACGTCTGCCGCAATTTCAGGACCCACCCTATATAACTTCCTGAATTCCGATGGATCTAGGTCAAAGGGATCATCTATGTCCCTAAGTAACCTTCGATCCACTCTTACGCTCCTAACAGCTGCACTCCGTGTCATATTATAGGCTACGAATCCAAAAGCCGTTATATTTATGTGTGTTTTTCACTTAAATATGAATATATCAACACAAATCACAAAACTTTAACAGAGTAAAAAGAATCTCTGATAAAATGTCAATTTTCAGATTGACAACGATAAGTTATCGAATTTAGAGTTGACAAAAAGTTAGTGAATAGCATAGATTGTTAAAATTATTGTTACGTTAATTTATCGTTGACAAATTGTGTTAAAACAGTTAGTGAATCGCGCTACAGGACCGTAGTGCACGGTAAAATCTCCCTGCGATGGAAGCCGATGTTGACGGGTGCAGTCCCGATGCATGCGAGCACGCTCGTATGTAGCTGTACTCCTTTTCGATGTCATGGGCTGCCACTGTCACTAACCCAAGGTGTCATGCGTGTCCCTGCCTAATGGGTGAGTTTGCAGTCAGGGGCTTCCGACTGTATTCTAACGGAGCCTCCCGGATACCACCGGGAGTACAGTGGACTTGCTACGGTATGGGGCGCTGACGCAGTTAAATGTTTCCCTTCCCCTTTCTTTTGTTTTATCGTCAGCGAAAGGCCTCGTCTGAGTAGGTGGCCAACGAAACAGATGTTCAAATGCCGAAAGCAAACTCTGCCTCGGATCCCTGCACGGGTAAAAATGCCGCCTCTGGATAAGGCGTTAAAGCTGTACCATACCAACCAAACACCAGGTCTACCAACCCGAGAACCGCATCGACGGTGTCGGGCAGGCTTTCACGGCGAGGTCTTTCGCTTCGGTCGCCTGCACAAGGTAGTACGACTAAACCCCTTGAGGGAATGCCGTCACTACGCGAAACCGCACCAGACAAAGCCCCAGAGGTTGGGGCAAAAACGGGGAGCACTGTGCAGCCGGCCAACCTCCATAGGCCCACTAAGGGCAGTAAGATAGCGCCGCCCGAGGGGCTGGCCCCAGTCTCTCTACGGGAGGTAAGGCAGACCCCAGTGCTGCCAGTAGCACTAGACAGCTAAGGAAAATTGCTTCCTCCTTCAGAGCCCAGCGAGACCGCAGATCCGCTGCCAAGATAATTGCGAGACTGGAGAACGTGTCTCCCAGCGTCATGACAGAGGACCAAAAAAGCGAAAAAGCAGAGGAACTCGTACGAAGATACTGTGAGCATTAGCCTAGAACTGGAAGACAAGCAAATCTATCTTATTGCAGCCTACATGGCGCATGAGGCCCAACAATTTCCAACTAACTGCTTGAGCAACCCAGTGAAGGAGGCAAACCGGCGGAGGCTGCCGATTATGATAGGAGCTGACGCCAATTCACATCATGCAGTATGGGGTTCTACGGACACTAACCCTAGAGGTGAGTGTCTTTTAGACTTTAATCCATCCAATAATTTAAATATAAGTAACTCTGGAAACGAACCAACTTTCGTTACCGTAAATAGGAAAGAAGTACTTGATATCACGCTGGTCTCTGACCCGCTAGTAGGCCAAATTGAGAACTGGCACATGTCAAGACACAACTCCCTCTCTGACCATAGGTACACATGTTTCTGTCTCCTCGCGAAGCCGCCTACTACTGCAGCTTACAGAAATAGGAAGGGAGCAAATTGGGAGGTTTTTAAGACCGCTCTATCGCATTCGCTCCACAATAAAGCTTCTCACTGTTTGTTCAGCCTACCGCTAAGATCTGATGAAGCGCACCTACTTTCTGAATACGATTTAGCTTCGATCGGTGAGCTCGATTCACTGTCTAAAATTGATGAAGCAGTAGACTTGATCACAGAGTCCTGCAATGTTGCTTTCAACGCCTCCTGTCCTCTTACCAGACCGAGGAATAAGAAGAGACCACAATGGTGCACCTTTGAGATTTCCCGTTTAAGGAAAGACCAGCCTTAAAAACTTTCAAGAAAGCAGTCAACCAAGCTCAGAGAGATTCATGGCGGGACTTCTGTACCAACATCGAATCAAACTCGGAGGCCAATAGATTGCGTAAAGTTCTATCGAAAAGTCCTAGCGTTCCACGTTACATTCAAAAACCAAATGGAGATTGGACAACATCTAGTAGCGAAATGTCGAACTCCTAATGGACACGCACTTTCCGAGCTGTTCCAAGGAGCCACCATCAGCAGACAACAACGACAGATACTATCAACCCACATGGAAGCTGATTAATCCTCAAGAAGTTGAATGGGCTATCAAAACCTTCGACTCCTTTAAATCTCCGCAACCCGATTCTCTCACCCATGCTGTCTAAACTCTACACAGCATGTCTCAGGCTACGCTACTTTCCACAAAGATGGACCGAGGCGAAGATAGTCTTAATTCCGTAAGGAGGCAGAGCTTCACACTCAAAGCCACAAGACCTCAGGCCTATAGGCCTAACATCTTTTCTTCTCAAGGTTTTGGAAAGAATACTGGACGCACACATTAGGAATAATCTGCGTTTACCAAACCTATCGACAGCTCAACATGCATACTCTAAGGCCAAGTCCTTGGAAACAGCACTCCATGCTATCACCATGGACATTGAAGGAGCCTTTAATAACGTACATCCTCTAGCGGTCATCGAGTCCCTTCGGAGAATGGGACTAGACCCACCGCTGGTGGAATTCGTTATACAGCTACTGTCAAGGAGAACTATCCAAGCTAATCAAGGGGAGGCCTCAATAGTGCGATACGCATCCAGGGGCACTCCTCAGGAGGAGCTCAATCTTCTGTGGATCCTAACAGTTAACACCCTACTTCTGAAGCTTGAAAACACTGCCTGTCAAATTATTGCCTATGCCGATGACATGGCTCTGACGGCGACTGTTAAGCATCTCCAGCCTCTAAGTGAGCTGCTCCAGACTGCCTTGAACCTCGTGGAGGACTAGGCCCTGGAGAGCGGCCTTAGTGTTAATCCCTCTAAAACGGAAATGATTCTGTTCACTAGGAAGTACAAAATACCAACTTTTGTACCACCACGCCTGAAGTGAGTTAGGGTCACACTTTCTCAGGAGGTCAAGTACCTCGGCGTGATCTTAGATAGCAAACTAAACTGTAATAAGCATGTTGAGGACAGATCGAAGAAGGCTATCCTTTAATTTAGATTTGCATTCGCATACATTTTTCACTAAGATAAACATATTTACTGAAACAGATACCTAGACCCATACATCATAAATTTAAATGTTCTTTAACTTTTCTGAAACTTCATACTCTGATGCCTAAAACTATACCCCAGCAAATTTTTTTGGTTGTACACATTCAGTGTTGCCATTTTGGTGCTTTTAGTGCTAGATCTAGCTCTTTTTTTGGCGTTTAGCTCTAAAAGTCTGTTTTAGCTCCTAGCTCTTTTTCTGGTCCTTTCTTTTCATTTTTAGCTTTTTTTCGCTACAAATTTATTTGGACAAATTGTATTGTAAAATGAAGAAAGTTTTTATTTCTTTTATAAACGATGTCGAAATTATTATATGTATTAGTTTCCTTGTGTACCATGTGGCAACTCAGTTTCCCTCACCGATAACAAATACCTAAATCGGTTAACTTGGTCGAGTAACATTCCTAAATGTCATATGTTTATTTTGCGAACAAGAATCAAAATGGAAAGGTAAGTACAAGTAAATTGTGTGTAAAAAACACTTTCCTAATTTGCTAAAGAACAACCTTACCCCCCCATTCTGTCTTCATGATAAATAACACTGGATCACAAATTACAACCTTTTTTCTGCACAAGAGACGCCATAGTGAAATTCCTATGTAAAATCACCTCCTAATTCCGAAAATCACAGTTATTTTTACTTGAATGGTACCGTTTTTGAGATATTTACGATTTACCGTTATTTCAAAAAACAAACAAAAAACTTAATCGTGTATATCTCAAGAACAAATTGTTATTATTTGAAAAATTTGAAAGCTTATAAAATTTACTATAATCAGTGCATACAACACTTTTTGCTAGGTCCTGCAGATTCAAACATAGTGAGCAATCATTACGGATTTTTAAAGATTTTTTTGTAAAAATAAAAAAAAAATTGTACTTTGCGAGGAAGCATCTCGCAAACTTTTTGTTTTTTTGCAGATATTTTTTCCCTCCTCTAAGCTCTGTTTTATTACAAAAAAAAACAAGCACCTACTGGTACATATGTGTTAGTATTCGTATATCAGTTAGTTAGCAGGTAGATTTTCGAAAAGTTATTAGATACAAAAAGCTGTTAGTGTCGTTTTCTCAAACCTAGGTACATTTTAAACAAGAGCATATTTTTGAGGCAGGTAGTGTTTTCTTTGTAGAACTAGGGAACCTTTTTGTTTAGGTAGGCTTGAATTTTTACTGGATCTAAGTATAAATAAGAGTACATGCGCCTTGTTCCTTCATAATATCTGCAAGGCTCGCCGGATAGTTAATCAAATACGAAGAACATGATTGGAAAATATGTGCCGATCTTAAAGTTGTTGGAATGCTATGTGGTCTACAAAGTGGATACACAAAATACTGTTGCTTTCTATGCAAATGGGATAGCCGAGCTCGTCAAGACCACTACATCATAAAGGATTGGCCAGAACGAATCGAGTTTCAAGTTGGGGTAGATAACATAAAATACTCTCCACTTATAAAGAAGGAAAAAATAATTCTACCTCCGCTCCACATCAAGCTCGGCCTTATCAAAAACTTTGTGAAGGCTTTGGACAAAGAAGGCGAAGCTTTTCATCATTTGAAGACAATCTTCCCAGAGATTTCAGTAGCAAAAATAAAGGAAGGCATTTTTGTGGGACCGCAAATAAGGAAAATGATGACCAATAACCATTTCAAAGAACTATTGTCACCAGTGGAGGCAGCAGCGTGGGATTCTTTTGAAAAGGTCGTTACTTTTTTTTAGGCAAACACAAAAGTCCTAACTACGAGATGATAGTGAACGACTTAATCAAAAACTATGCGGAAATGGGTAAATAAAAAAACATATTATAATAAATTATATATTACATAAATTTACATGAGAATATATAGCCATAAATCTGAATTCATCGTCCAGTTCCGAACAAACAAGAACGGGAAAAATATAAACAAAAAATTTGTTCTGAATTGAAAGATAAATCCAGCCTAAGAAAATTATATACTAATGTGTCACTTATGTATTTATCTAATTTACTTTTTTATTTTCTTTCAGGAGTAAATATGTCTTTAAACATTCATTTCTTACACTCCCACTTAAATTTTTTCCCGCAAAATCTTGGCGACGAAAGTGACGAGCATGGCGAAAGGTTTCACCAGCAAATGAAAGTGATTGAAAGTCGGTATCAAGGATTCTGGGATGTCGCTATGATGGGCGCCTACTGTTGGTTTCTCATAAGAGAAACCGATCCTAATCTAAATAAGCGTCAAAACAAGACACATAACTTTTTCAATTATAAAATAAGATCATAGAGTTAAGACAGAACCATATGTATGTACATATGCTATTATTTGTAGGGCACTTAAGTATTAAATGGATATATTTACTTGAATGCTTATAACTTTTGTATTAGTTCATCGATTTTGTTCACTGATAGCTTGTTTTTTTTGTAATAAAACAGAGCTTAGAGGGGGGAAAAAATATCTGCAAAAAACCAAAAAGTTTTCGAGATGCTTCCTCGCAAAGTACAAATTTTTTTATATTTTTACAAAAAAAATTTAAAAAATCCGTAATGATTGTTCAATATGTTTGAATCTGCAGCACGTAGCAAAAGTGTTGTATGTGCTGATTATAGTAAATTGTATAAGCTTTCAAATTTTTCAAACCGTGTTCGAATAGCTCAATTTGTTCTTGAGATATACACGATTAAGTGGAGCCATCTTTTTTGTTTTTTAAAATAACGGTAAATCGTAAATATCTCAAAAACGGTACCATTCAAGTAAAAATAACATTGATTTTCGGAATTAGGAGGTGATTTTACATAGGAATTTCACTATGGCGTCTCTGGTGCATTTTGGCTGTAAACCAATAATTACACTGTGCAACAAGATTCTACGTAATTGATGAAACCAATTGGAAATGAAACTTTATCACTCCCATATCACAACCTCATACTGGGTTTTGGCCTATAGGTCTGGTTTTTTTTTTATTCGTATTTGAAGTTGGCAACCCTGTGTATGGGAAAAATTGACTAAAACTTGATCAAATAAAGCAATTTTAGGTGGTTTTTTTGTATATAACTATTTTTAGGTCGAGGAACTCATTTTTAACATTAGTTTTTACCTAAATTGCACTGTAGGTGGCGCTGTCATAAAATTTTTCAAATTTTTCATGGAAAAGTAAGGTTTTTGGTTTGTTTAAGTAAAAATACTTGCATTTTATCGGTTTTATTGTCGAAATGGTCATATATCGCTCGTTCCACTGTAAACAGGGTTAACTCAAAATTCTAATTTTTTGGGAAAACGCAAATAAAGTTTTGTCTATTCAAACAGTTAACTTTTACGACTAATGTAGTTGGTACTAAAAGGGTCACGTCAATTTATAAGGTATGACGGCAAACTACATATACTAAGCTAGTATACTGATAAGCAAAATATTTATATTAATGTGAGGAAGATGCTAAATTAAATCCAAACTTTTTTCATTCTCAGATAATTCACTTTACAATAATTTCCCTTTATTCATATATATTTACAGGTGTGAAAAGTGTTGTAATAAAAAATTAAGTAAACGCATTTTTATAGGAAAAAAAGCAAAGTAATCTTTTTGTTAAAATTTGAATTATTTTCTGACAATTTGAAAAACAGTGGCCATGAAAAAGCATACAAGAATAACGGTAATAAAAAAACTAAAACTTGAACATTTTTAAAGGCGGTAAGTTTACTTCCTCCTCTTCCTCATAGTAATTACATAAATCTTAAAAAATATTGTGTATATGTAAATATGTAATACCTTCTTTTACTTTGCTTGCACTAAGTCGTGGAAATATTGACCTTAATGTAATAAAAGCTGGTCCATCTGCAGGAAGTGCTTTAACAAAATTTTTAAAAATACCTAATTTGATATGTAGTGGAGGTAGCAAGACTTTTTCAATTGGAACAAGGGGAATGTGTATTACATTATCTGATCCAACAACTAAATCTTCTCTGATCTCCCAATCATGTTTTTGGTATTTATAACATGTATTCCACAAACATAAATATAAAACACGTATTCTTCGTATATCCCACTTGTAGTCCACAAAGAAGAGCTACCATTTTCAAATCGCAACATATACGCCATTTATGGCTTCCATAGTTTACTGCTTCTAGTAGATACTTCACAGATTCGTACGTTTCCTTTTTAAATTTACTATTATTACTATTTTTGGATGAGAAACTACCAAGAATTTGAAAAATTGTATGACAGCGCCACCTACCGTGCGATTTAGGTAAAAACTAATGTCAAAAATGAGTTCCTCGACCCAAAAATAGTTGTATACAAAAAAAAACCTACCTAAAATTGCTTATTTGATCAAGTTTTAGTAAATTTTTCCCATACACAGGGTTGCCAACTTCAAATACGAATAAAAAAAAAACCAGACCTATAGGCCAAAAACCCAGTATGAGGTTTTGATATGGAAGTGATCAAGTTTCACTTCCAATTAGTTTCATCAATTACGGAGAGATGAACCCTCATTTTGTGTCACAGTGTTATTGGAAGAAGGTGATCGACAAAAGGCAAGTAATTATATAGATGTAAAACCAGCTACTGCAAGCCCGCGCGAATAACAAAGTTAAGAAAATGAAACCGAAGAACTCCAATTGCAAAATTGCTTTGTGGACTACGTGCAAAAGGAAAGAGAAGGGGAATGAAACATATCTAATGACACTGGAAAATGGAAATGCGGGTAATATTTTCAGCCGTGAATCATGGTGTATTGATATCGGTGCCACCTCTGATATCAGTTGTTCCACCTGCGCAAAATCTAAAATCACCAGCAAACCTTTTAAAAAAGCAGCTGAAAATCGGACAAATGAGCTTTTTGGCGTTATACACACTGACTTATGTTGTCCGGTTAATACTCCTACGTTTCGTGGGGCACGATATTTTACGACCTTTATCGATGGCAAACGACGATATATGTGTGTGTACTTTTCAGAAAAGGAAGATTGTGTCTTTAATGCATTTAAAGATTTAAAAAAAGGCATGAAAAATAAACTGGCAAAGAAATTAAGTGCATAAGAAGCTAGATGACTTAGTAATATGTACATGATATTCACAGGATAGGGTCTCCTTCAGATTGGTGGTTCGCGAACAATGACTGCTTCTTTGCAGCTACCGGATAGGTCCACTGAATGCCTTTGGAAGCTCCTAAAAAGGTACTTCGATATGATGCAGTAGTTATTCACGCTCGATAAACTCCGGATTTTCGCTATTCACTTGTTTGTCGTAAAAGGTGTTAAGGTCTCTACCTAGAAATAATTTTCGAATAAGCTTCGGTATAATTAAAAACGGGCCGCGTTAAATGCTTCGTAGGTGGATATGAGGTTTTCCCAGTGGGGCATTATATTTATTTCAACTTTGGTGTACAATCTTTTATACACTTTCACAGTGGGGTATAAAATGTAAAGGGATTCCGTTATAGGTTTTCACAGCCCGTTATAGGTTTTCAAACCCGGTGAATATTCCAAAAATAATAATAATATATAAAAATGATGGCCGCCGACATGACAGCTGTCTGTCATACGGCGAATTGGTGTGGGAAGATTTGCGCGAGGGATTACCACACGTCCCAACTCAGTTCAAAGTTAATACTTAACCCAAGGGTGAGTTCATATGTTGAGGTGAGTAAATATATGTAATTTAATACAATATAATATGTATATGAAATAAATACTTGCGTTATACTATAATTATGTACAATTCATAATAAATATATGTAAACATTGGTCATCAGCTATTAACCGTCGCCAAACACAGTAGTCAACAACAACCACTTAATAGTTCTACGTTTGTTGTTATAATCATACGATTTCCAGTCGCCTTTTACTCTCTCAGTTGATCCCGTTGTACAAGAAGTTGACAGTCGTTTCAAGTACCAGTTGACCAAGCAGAGGCAGTCTACAACATTGTTTACTTCTACTAGTTTGGCATCTTTTTTTTTAGCCATTTTGCGAATTTGAGTGTAAGGCAGTGGATGATGGTACTCGGATGAGTGAAATGAAGGATCAGTGACGGGGACTTTGGACAAAATTTTACACAAAACCCTAAAATGCAAAAAGGAGTTAAACTGAGTACTAAATTTTCAAATAGTACCTATATGTTGCTCCAGTTTTAACTGAGCATTCAATTTTTATAAATGTAAAAACTGCCAGCTAGTATTTGATTTATTACTTATTTTGCTTAGGTAAAGTAAAAATTATCATATATCTATTCGTTAGCTATAACCACGGAGATTTAAATTATTTTTTACCATTTGTTACGTTTTTTTAACATTTGCGAAACTTTAATAAATTTTTCAGCAACAACATAAATTGCCTTTTCATTTGAATTTTTCCGCCTCCGTATTATCATTCCTAGTGCAGATGAACCTATTTTGATACGTATCCTAATATTTTTTGTATATTTTTAGCAGTTGCCATAAGGCGTACAAATTTTCCAGGTCTATCCTATTAAATGAAATTTTTGATGGAAAACACTCACCACATTAAAGCAGTACATTCGCAGATCGGTGGCAGTCAACAAACAAAAATCAAAGGCTTTAAGTTATAATATTTGCACATATAATTTATAATAGGCCTATAAACGTCTACTACTATAAACACTCCTCTTTAATTCTACCATAAATAAAAATAAATATAAAAAAAAAATTACGTTCAAAAAAATGCAACCCTGCCTAGTAGACTTGACAGCTCACCGACAGACAAATTCAAAGTTTTCAACAAACTGCTAGTAAGTATAGTTCAATAAGAATTTTAATTAGATTTTTGTTATTTTAAGTGTTTTTATTATTCTTTTTCTTCCAGATTTACCGGAGATCAGGAGACACCAACAACTGAATTTATTTCAAGCCAAATTTTAATCCATATTTCTTTTCATTTCAGATTTTTAACCAGGAGTTGCTGCCAACTCAGCCACAATCCATATTTTTTAATTAACTTTTCTCTTTTTTCCAGGTTTTACTTGAAGTGGCAAGCAATTTTTATATCAGTGAAGGAAAGTAACGATTTGTATGTAAGTATTTATTGAATTTGCAAATCTTCAAGTTACTTAATATTTGTTTCATTTCAGCAATATGCCTCAAAGAAAATGTGTCCGGAAGTGTCCTTTGGGAGTTCCCCTTCACGCATTTCCCCCGAAAGAAGAAATGCCCAGGTGAGTAATACTTTTATACAGATGTCCATATTGTGTGATTGTGTTGTTGTGTTTTCCGCACACCCAAAAAGGGTAAAACTTTCCATCGAACGTGAAAAGTGAAAAAGTGTGCGTACCGTGGTACGTTCAGAGAACCACCCGGAGTTGGCATGGAAATGTGTTCTGCACATAAATACCATGGATCACGCCCCGAATTGGGGATATGACCGGGGTAAATTTTCGGTTTTTACTAATAACTTTTCACTGAAACAAAATATTACCTCTCGAGATTTTTGGACGTGTATAAACACTTGACGTTCGATGGAAAGTATTACCAAAAAGAGTTTAACTTTTTAAGACCGCCACCGAGTAGTAATAAGTTATTCTATACTACCGTTTTGATAGGGAAGTTGTAACCCTGGCTCTTGCGGTAAAGTTTATTTCACCGGTTGCGTATAGATATTTGAAGCCGAATATGGATTGGCCTTCTAGGAGAACTCTTGAACAATTTGTTCAAGGGTGGTCACGTTCCCCTGGCTGCACCAATAGCAGTATAAAAGCCCTGGAGCTAAGAAGTCGGGGTTTTACCGACGCTCAAAAGTACGTTTCGCTATGCTGCGACGAAATGTCCCTGAAGATCAATTTGCAATATGAGAGGAGTAGAGATTTAATTATAGGGCTGGAAGATTACGGTGATGAGAACCGAACTTCTAGAATAGCTTCCAGTGTTCTTTGTCTCTTGGTCCAAGGTATTGGTGGGGAGTCTTGGACCCATCCATTAGCATATTTTTTTGTTCATAAAACTTGTGAAGGAGATGTTATGAGAAGTTATATATTAGAATGCATAAGTCAGCTCCAGGGTATTGGTCTTCATCCCTGCCATTTAGTCTGTGACCAAGGGTCAAACTTCGTCAACTTCGCCAAGATAGTAGGAGTTACAACAGATAGGCCTTTTTTTGAAGTTAATGGCGAACAAATTTTCCTTTTCCACGATCCTCCCCATCTCTTAAAAAGTACACGAAACTGTTTGGAAAACGAGAAAAATACAGTTTTGATCAACAACCGCCCCGTAGATTGGCTGGATATAGTACGTCTGCACGACCAATGCTCTATATCTAGCATTAAATGTACCCACAAATTAACGGCTTCCCACCTTAGACCCAATAATTTTGAAAAAATGAGCGTGAAGTTAGCTTCGCAGGTATTCAGCAATTCTGTGGCAAGTGCTATGTTTGCTCTATATAGCTCCGGGTCTCTTAATACTTCTAAGTCTCCATCGTTTTTAAATACAGCAGAATTTGTTCTTTTTTTCGACAAACTTTTCAATATTTTCAATAGTTACACATTTGGAGCAATCGGTAATTTTAAAGAACCTTTTAAAGGAACTGCGGACCAGTTCAACTTTCTAGAAGAAGCCAAAACCTTTATTTCGTCCATCAAAGTTTTTCGAAATGGGAAGGACATAACAAATACATATTCTTTTTTAAATGGGTGGCTCAATAATATTAACTGTTTGAAACGATTCTGGGTCTTTTGGTCCCAAAAAGGATTTTCTCACCTCATGACGAGGAAACTATGCCAGGACAAAATTGAAAATTTTTTCGTACAAATTCGTAGAGGGGGGGGATACGATGCAAGGATAACTCCCCAGCGATTTACGTATTTGTTCCGGCAGACATGGAGCATGGGCTACCTTGATTGTGTCAATAAAGGGAATTGTGAAATGTTGCCTGATAGGTTGGAACTGGCTTCAAATAGCGCTCTTCAACTAGCCAGTAACGACGCTTTAGTCAAAGATACTTCCTGGCAAATCTTCCAGGGTTTGCCCAGACCTTGCCTACCCACATTTCATGACATCCAAGTAGATGTGAATATCGATATCGACGAAAGCAGCTTTCTTCATCGAAACGCCTTTATATATTTCTGTGGCTATTTGTATTACAAATACCACAAACTCCACAAATGTTTGACACCTTTACCGAACTTTGAAGTCGGCATCGCCGAAAAAGATTTCTTCTTCACGAAAGAAAAGCAATACAGCAACTGCCACCTTGTCAAACCTCCGTCCGATTTTATTGACTTTATTCAAATCTTAGAAAGCATATTTTCAGACAATTTTGACTCTACTTGTCATAGGGAGAACTTTTCTCATATTCTCCTTGAAAAAATGTTAAACGTAAATCCATACTATTGCTGTGAAAATTGCGATCCTCACTATATAAAGTGCTTATTTATAAGAATTCGGACATATTTCTTGTTAAACTCGTTTAACAAAGATGCAAAACAACCACATTTTAAAAACGTCAAATTCCTTTGTATGACGCATAGATAATTTTTCTCTATTTATCTCGTTTGAAATGCAGTTTCGGGTATTTTGTTTACTATAGGACCGATATCCCCACCAATGTCTTATAGGTATTTTGGTTGGGTTTCACTGTAGGTGATTTTTGAAATATTTTTATGTACCTATTTATTATTTATATCATACTATGTAATGAAATGTACCTGAATTGTGCAATCTTTTGTTTTGTTGTAGTATTGTAGTACAATTTTATTTAATGAATTCTTTTCTTTGTTGCCTTAGTGTATTTTATGTTTGTAAATATTTATATGGGTGAAAATAGGCCTCCAGGGGAACCGAACACCCAAAAAAATTCGGTAACGCGCCTATATTGCAACCTCATAGGCATATTTGTCAACTTTTTGCTGTTACATGTATATATAAATAAAGTAAACAAATATGTTTATAGGTGGTGTGGAAAAGCAATACTAACAATTACGTGTTATATATGTATCAAATATCTATATTATTTATGTACATCAATTGAACAAATTTAAATAAATAATTCACTTTGACTGCAATACGCACTACCTTCTAATTTTTCATTCACATAAGATGCATTGGTAGTCTGACTTTCAAAATTGCCGTCATCAATATCTGTGTCGGCTTTTACATCATTCGTTACAGCATCATTGGTTACTGTCGTATCGCTTTGTGAGGCAGTTTCATCAACTATAACAGGTTTGTAATCTTCAATTATATACTCCTCGTAAGCGTTCTCGCATGAATCAGATTCCTTCATGTCACCGTCTATATCGATCTGAAAACAAAATTATTCTGTCATGTAAATTTAGTTCAATACACATATATGTGAAAGGTAGGACCACACCTCAGAGTTATCGGGTTTAGAAACTGTATGCGTCGTGATTGATTTTCCAAAATTTTTCCGTTTTCTTCCACGTCTCGTTGCGTATTGCGTAGGTCAACACACCATTACAAAGAGAGATAAAATGCTTTTGCCATTCTTCTCTTGGTAACTTGACTCCATCTGCTATATTATTCAGTTCATCCGTTATGTTTTGCCAAAGACGCTGTCTTAATGGCTCGTCGTCCTATGAAGTACTGATAACTAGTAGGCTTTGGTTGCTTACAAGCTCATACAAGCGTATTAATTGACGATCTTTAGCATCTAAATACTTTTAAGAGAAAATCGAATTTCATTTACAAGTCACTAATATGCAAACATAATAATAAATAAGGTAATACTTTCCGGCCACAACAACCACATGAAAATGACAGAAAAATTGTGAACTTTAACTGCAAATATCTCGCAAAACTCTAAAAATATCGCATTTCCCCCACCAGATTATTGTTACGGAGGTGAAGACGCGTCTATTGATACCTCTACCTATATTTTTGGACGTGTATTAACACTTGACGTTGGCCGGAAAGTATTACCATAAATAATCTCACATATGCACCATCCTCATAGTTGTGGTCATTTGCTACATCATCCCCAGTAACATTATAATAAAATAATCATCATCAGCAACTGCATAGAAAAGGAGCATGAATATAACTCCGCTGAACCAATATTTACAAATTCTGATATGGGGGCCCGATCCATGTTTTTTATATGCAGAACACCTTTCCGAGTAGGTGGCCTTTGTCTTCGTACTTTAAGTTTTTGTCCAACTCTCACTAAATCTTAAATATCCATTACAGAAGATTTTTTCAGTTCTGGCGAATCCTACTTGGATTCGACACGATTGTAGAATGTAAAAGTACTTGTAATGCGAAATTTTCATAGTTGTACTTTATTGGCATTGCCTTGTTCCCGCAGATTTCATAAACGAATACGATGTACGTTTCAATTCTTGCATGGCTTGCGTTAGTTGGGAATTAAATTAAAAACAGCCGATCTTGCAAAGAATAATTAATTTGTGTTTTCTAATATTTGTTTACGTATTAGCAAAGAATGTCAAAGGCAATCACGAATATGAACAAAACGTAATGACAAAGGCACTCGCCCATGGTTGTATTTTAATACACTTAAAAGCATAAGAAAAAAGCACTTAACCTTAAATTTAAAGTAAAAAAAAAATACTTAAAACTTGATTTAACTTTAAAATTTCATTTTGCAAGAACAAATAAGGTGTTATAGAGGCTATATATTCAAAGATTTGCTAGGTTTACGACTTTTTAATATTTTGTTCAAAAAATCTTAAAGTTTTCTTGAAATAATGTGTCGCGAACTGTGCGTGTGTTTATGTGCGTTTTTGGCAATCAGCTGTGAGTTGCGCTACTATTAAATATATACTATGGTCTACAAGTTGATTTGCGCGCCGTTGGTAATCGAAAGTTGTAACATACGTTGAACCGTGTTAAATACAAGTAGACTAAATTACATATTCCATTTCAAATTATATTAAACCAAACTACCTATTTTGCTAAACTTGTGAAATTAAAATACTTAACTAAAATTTATGAACTTAAACAACGAAATTAAATTATAATTAAAAGTGATTTTTATATCGCATAAAACTTATATTTACTCTTTTCATTACATAAGGGGGCTCAACCAAAGCCAAATTCTAATAACTTTCTGTTAATATTGTGAAATTCATCACATCATTTACATCAAGCGAAATTGTGATAAAGCGCATAAGTTGGTGTTAAATCGCTATATTAGTCGTCAAAGAGTTTGACTAAATATAAACTGTACTTCGCGGGAAACACAAAAAAACAGCAACATTTGTATCAATTCCTTGGACGTTTAAAAAATATATAGTGATTGTCATTGTAGCCAGCTTAATAAAGACCGTTAGTTGTCGCGTAGTCGTGGTTGAAATTATTTGCGAATAAAACAGACACTTCAAGCAATGCAATGGAAGGGCAGGCGTAGGAGAAATCGTTCCTATCGACGAAAAAGGGCGCAAAGCTGTTTGTCGACGAAGAAAGGCGCAAACGTTTTTTTGTTTGAAGAAAGACGCATTATCATTAAAATAATTTTTAAGAAAGAAAGGCGCCTTAAAATAATTTTTAAGAAAGAAAGGAGCATTAAAATAATTTTTAAGAAAGAAAGGCGCATTAAAATAATTTTTAAGAAAGAAAGGCGCTTTAAAATAGAAAGAAAGGCGATGTAAGTTGGAGTTACTCTAAGCTGCTGTTTCATTTTATGTACGCATACCCTTGTATTTTTTCCAGCCGGAAAATGGGAAAGCCTGTGTTAATAAACAAGGCTATAGATCCCAAGTCCAAAGTCTCAAAACGCATTTAATTTGTTGAACGTTTGAAATATCTGCAGATTTGTTTTATTCATTTAATAAAGGTGATTTACATGTTATTTCAGTGCTACTTACTTTAGTATCCAGAAGGATCTATCCTGATTATTAATTACAAATATAGAATTCTTTAAATAAATGCAACAGCATAAATTGCCTATTTTGGCGGAAAGAAAAGCAAACTTAAGATAATTGACAATAACAAAACGTCAATAGCAAACAAAACGTCAAAGCAACTCTGGCGTTGCCGTATCTCTCGTAACACTCCCCCCGGTATATCCCTCGGATCTACCGTATCCTGCGAAGCTGCGACCGATTGTACGGCAAGTTTTGTGGCTGGTCTTTCGTAGATTCCGGCGGTTGTCCACACCCGGGCACTTCTAACTTGCTTATCTGAACCTACTTTCACTGAGATAACGCGACCTTTTGGCCAACAGTTTCTCGGCAAATTGGGATCTACTATGTAAACAATGTCTTTTTCTTCGATTGGCTTTACGTCTTCGAACCATTTAGTGCGGCGCGTTATCACGGGTATATATTCGCGCAACCAGCGCGTCTAGAAAACGTCTGCTAATTGTTGAGCATATCTCCAGCCACTTCTCAACTGCTTTGGATTTTCAACAGGTTCCATTAACGGTTTCATTCCGCTAGAGCTTCCGAGAAGGAAATGGTTAAGGGTGAGGGCCTCGTCTTCGTTACTACCGATCGGGATATAGGTTAATGGCCGTGAATTAACGATGGATTCGACCTCCATTAGCGCGCCACGAAGCAGTTCATCAGAGGGACGCGATGACATTAATACGCTCGAAAGAGTGTTCTTCACCGAACGTACAAGGCGCTCCCAAGCTCCGCCCATATGTTGTGAAACGGGTGGTATGAACTTCCACTGCATAGAAGAGTTTGTAAAGTTGCTCACCATTTTATCTTTATCCATTTCCTGAAACGCTGCCTTGAGTTCTCGTTCTGTTGCTTTAAAATTTGTAGCGTTGTCACTCCAGAATTCACATGGAACGCCTCGCCGAGCCATGAAATTACGAACCGCTATAATACAAGAGTCTGCGGATAGCGAGCAAGCTATCTCCAGATGCACCACTCTGGTAGTAAGGCATGTGGTTTAGGCTGTACGTTACGGTGCTGACAGAATCGACACTCACGACGAACTTTATTTACAATCACTATTAGCCTTGGTATGTCGAATTTCTGGCGTAATTCGTTGACTACAGTTTCTGTATTGCTGTGGTGATACTTAATGTGATATTCTAGGACAATAAGCCGAGTTATGTTGTGAGTCTTCGGCAAGATGATCGGGTCGGGATACCCAGCCAAGCTAACTCTGCCACCAACACGCAGGAGGGAGACCTTATCGAGATAAGGCGTCAGCTTGTATATAGGACTCTTTCGGCTCAAAGGCTTTCCTTGCGAAAGTACAGCGATATCGTCTCCAAAGGCGTCCCACTGAGCCTCCTTCCACAATTTTGTTTCTGCACGCTCAATGTCTTCTCGCTCGATTACCTGGTGAAGCTGTGGTTTGGCCCTACGATAATGTTTCCAAACTCGAACGCATAGAAGAACTGTCGCCATGGCACGTAAAAGGCGTGACCATCGTGAAAAACGTTGGTGTATGGACGGATACATTTGATTTGTTAGGGTCGTGTCGTGGTAGCCTACGTAGCGAGGTTTGAGTTCTTCGTTGGTGGCCTCAATACTGGGCAAGTTGTTCGGCCAGAGTGTTTCATCTCGTATCAAAAACTCCGGACCTTTGAACCATCGGCTCTCACTGGTTATGGCGTGGTATACCATTTGGTGGCGTCGTCCGCAACGTTATCTGCTGAAGGAAGCCATCGCCAATCGTTCAACTCCGAGGACTCTAGCAGCTCGCTTACTCTGAATGCGACAAATTGGGAGTAGCGTCGATGATCCGAACGTATCCAGGCTAAGACAGTGCGCGAGTCCGTCCAGAAGATCTGACGTTGGATTTGTAGTGTGTACGACGCGAGTACGCCTGCTGCTAGTCTGACGCCTAAGACTGCG
Source organism: Sphenella marginata (assembly GCA_951509765.1). NCBI lineage: Eukaryota > Metazoa > Arthropoda > Insecta > Diptera > Tephritidae > Sphenella > Sphenella marginata. Next base: position 63,340,454 of record OX608078.1, on the reverse strand, counting down.
GCCTGTAGCTCCAGGCGGGGAATAGACAGCATCTTTAATGGCGCTACCTTTGATTTACTGCCTACTAGCGAGCATTGTACGCCTCCCTTGTAGCGGTGACGTAGATAACATACGGCAGCATACGCATTTTCGCTGGCATCAACGAAGATATGCATCTCCAGCTCAGATCCCTCTGCCAAATTGGTAAAATGGCATCGCGGTATTCTTAAACTCTCTATCTTAGGAAGAAGCTTTACCCATTTCTGCCAGCTTAGGTATTGTTCACCAGATATTGTGTCATCCCATAGGCGCCCTGATCGCCAAATCTCCTGAAATACAATTTTTGCATAAATTACGTAGAAGTTAAGAAACCCCAAGGGATCGAAGATACTCATTACGATGCTTAAGACTTCCCTCTTGGTAGGGCAGCGCTCATTCAGTAGCAAGCCTTTGTGCTTGTTTTGATGATCCACCCGGAAAGTAAAGGCGTCTTCTTTTGTTAGCCACCATAAACCTAAAACCTTTTCGGCGGACATATCTTGGTCGGAGTTCAAACTAAGGGCGTCGTTTACTTCATTAACTTGGAGCCCTTGAAGCACAATATCAGAGTTTGAGCGCCAATTTCTTATATGGAATCCACCTTGCTTATGAACAAAACTGACTTCCTTTGCCAAGCGAATAGCCTCCTCCGGCGTGTCGACGCTGTCTAGCATGTCATCGACGTAGTGGTTGTTGACGATGCACTCCACAGCTCTCGAATGGCTACCTCGGAAATGTTCAGCGTTAAGGTTTTTCACATACTGAGCACTGCTGGGTGAGCAGGTAGCTCCGAACGTCATCACCATCATGACAAAGACCGAAGGGTCAGTAGCTCCCGGCGGAAGCCACAAAAAGCGTTGGTAGTTTTGATCTTGCATTCGTATCCTTATCTGGTGGAACATTTCCTGGATGTCACCACTTATAGCTACCGCTCTTTGACGGAACCTGCGCAGAACGGATACCAGGAATATAGTTTGATCCGGCCCCTTCATAAGCATCGAGTTGAGAGAAACTCCCTTGGTTTTAGCGGCAGCGTCCCAAACAATGCGGATCTTTTGCAGCTTGTTTGGGTTGCGTACGGAAAATATTGGCAAGTACCAGCACCTTCTATCCAACAATGCTTCATCTCCTAACTGCGGACCCTTTCTCCACATAAGTCGCGATCTTGGATGATAAAATTTCTGCGAGATCAGGCTCACGGATGAGTTTTGCTTGTAAACACTTGGCCCTCCTTAGAGCAGATGGTAGGCTATCCGGTAACATGGCCGGGGCATGTTTCCAAAGGAGACCAGTTTCAAAGCGTTTCGTAGTAGATTTCAATAGTTCGATTGCATGTTCCTCTTCCTTGGAAACTAGGCTGGTGAGATTGGGGGTGACTTCAAGATTATCTAGGCACACGTAGTTTTTTACAACTTGTAGTAGCTCTGTATTAGCCGCAGTGTCGCAGTTACAAATATGAAATGCGTGGTACCCCGAGCGAAGGTTTTGTTTCCCAGTAACGCCCTTTAGAGTCCACGCCAGACGTGTCTTCTCGGCAACTGGCTCGTTGTCATTTCCCTCACGAGATCGCAAACTTACACCTAGACGACTGTTGTTAAGACCAATTAGCAACTTTGGGGTAGCATCCACATAGGAGGGCAATGGTAGGCCCTTCAAATAGTTATATCTAGTTTGTAGCTGTTTAGCGTCGATCGTTTGCGTTGGTAATTCAAGCCCCTTCACCGTATGTATGTCTTTCAGTACAACACGTCTTTTCGCGTTGGCTCCAGAAATCAAATCTAGCATCTGCGACTCGTCCTCATAGCGATGCGTGTTTGCAGTCCATTTCAGACATAGAGGCTGCGGTGTGCCCTTCAATTGTAATTTCTCCTGTAACTCGACATCCATGAGTGTAAGCGAGGAACCATCGTCAAAAAAGGCGTACGTGTGAAGCTCTTTGTTGTTATTGTACAACGTCACAGGCAAAACTCGAAATAGAATGGAATCAGTTTCATCATGGTGGACATTGGGTCCTTGATGAGTAAGTGATGAACTCACTGGAATGGATTGTGTATTATGCAGCAAGGGGTGGTGGCTCAACGAACAACCATTAGTACCACATATGGCAGTAGATGGGCACTGCAGGCGATGGTGCACTTCCAAACAACGGCGACATATAGCGTTTTGGCGTATTAGCTTCCATCGTTCGGCCCTGTTGGCAGTGATAAATTTGTTGCATTGGCTCAGAGAGTCACAACTACCGTGACAGACAACACACGATCCATTTTCGTCTTTACTCGCATGGGCATTTAAGTAGCCGCGTTTTACTGCAGACTTAGCAGTGGTGGTAGGTACGAGTACGCTGTTTGCGCCTTGTGCTAGTTCAAACAGCCAGTCTGCGAGACTTTCCAGGTTACATGAAGGTAGCCTCAACTTGTGCATACCCCAAAAAGCTGCCAGTAAACCCGGTAATTTATTAACTAGTTCTTGCTCCAATTCCGGGTTGTTCGGGTGGCGCATCATGTTCGACGCTTTCATTGTCGCACAAACATTTTGCACCTCCAACGCCAAATCGACCAAAGCGTCTAGTCGGTTTTCTTTCACCACTGGTATTTCGCGAATTTTAGCTAGTAGCACGGCGATGATAAGCTCGGGGCAGCCAAATTTCATTTTAAGGGTGTCAAGAATCTGTGGAACGCATGAGGAATGTAGTAGAAGATTTTTTACCGAGTTTCGTGCCGCTCCCTCCAAGGCCTGTCGCAAACGTAACAAATTCTCTACGTCGGAAAAATCGCACATCTCCGTCGTCTGTTGGTAGGTTGCGAAGAATAACGGCCATTCTTCTGGCTTGCCGTCAAATTTCGGTAGGTCTTTGCCAAGGCTGGTTCGTGCAGCGAGCTGGTTTTTTGTGAGACACCGCTGAGGTTTTAGTTCTGCTGAAACACGCTCCTCCGCCGCTCCAGCAGACCTGGGCTGTTCGGGTTTTTCCGGCAATAATTTTGGCAACCACGACGTATTGGCATCGGGGCTAGTTTGAGGAATCACAAGCTTCTCAAGAACGCACAGCTTCGTTAGCATTGAGCTGATTTGGGACTGAATATTATTTTCAAACGCGTCTGTAGTCTGTAGACCCGCGGTTGGTGCTTTTGGTGGCGCTGAAGTGGGCGGAGTTAGCCCAGTTGCGCTAAGCCACTTTTGTACCGCGATCGGGTCCATGTCGTCTTCAGCTTCCTGTTGGCTCAGAATAATTTTGCGTCTGTTGAGTAGCTCTTCTTTTCTGCGCAGGATTTGAAGCTCTTCTTCAATAATTTGAGCCTCTGCACGTTGTCGGCGAGACATTGCTGATCCATTAGTTGTTGTACTACTTACTGACGCCCTAGTGTGACGACCTGTTGTAATAGCAGCCATGACGGGCGTACCTGAACTTGCAGCGCCTGGTGTAGCATTTTCTGGTAGTTGTTCTACCTGTTCATTCTCCCTCCCGGCCCCTTCATTAGGAGGAGCACCTACAGTTTTTACTGTATTTATACTTTTACCTGACGATGAAGCCGAACAGTCTGCACAGTGCCAGTCCGCGTGCTCAATATCGGCTGTAACATTCACGCAGCTAAAATGGAACCAGCGATCACAGGTATCGCAACATACCATCTCCAAATTGTCTGCTTTTGAGCAGATTTTACAATTATAGTTACCCGATTGCTGACGCTGGACATTTTGTAAACTATGATGCACAGTAAAATATTTCAAAAATGTTAATAAACAAGGCAATAGATCCCAAGTCCAAAGTCTCAAAACGCATTTAATTTGTTGAACGTTTGAAATATCTGCAGATTTGTTTTATTCATTTAATAAAGGTGATTTACATGTTATTTCAGTGCTACTTACTTTAGTATCCAGAAGGATCTATCCTGATTATTAATTACAAATATAGAATTCTTTAAATAAATGCAACAGCATGAATTGCCTATTTTGGCGGAAAGAAAAGCAAACTTAAGATAATTGACAATAACAAAACGTCAATAGCAAACAAAACGTCAAAGCAACTCTGGCGTTGCCGTATCTCTCGTAACAGCCTGTTTTTAATTTGGTGTAGGCCTTTACTGATTATACAGGGTGGCGCAAAAGTAATCTACCGATGTTTTTTGGCTGTAATTAAAAAAAAAATGAAAAACTTTGATTCTTCTTGTGGATTATTTTTATTTGGTCTTTTAATTTTTTTTACATCAAGTCGAGAATATGATGTCATGTAAATGGCCGCCGCCACAGTTGATTGTCATTTGAGCCCTTTTTATGGCATTTTCCATCACTTTGGCCGCGATAGGTCCTCACATTCTTGACGGATATTGTCTTTAAGAGCTGCAGGAGTCTGAGGCTTGTTGATATAGACCCGCGACTTCAAAAAGCCCCACAAAAAGAAGTCTGGAGCGGTCAAATCAGGCGATCTTGCTGGCTAATGCAAATCGCCAAAACGGGAGATTAGGCGCCCGGGAAATGCATCCTTCAGCATATCGGTTGTGGCACGTGCAGTGTGTGCTGTTGCACCGTCTTGTTGGAACCACATGTTTTCCAATCCCAATTCATCAATTTGCGGCAAAAAGAACTCGTTGATCATTGCTCTGTAGCGCTCCCCATTCACAGTAACCGTTTGGTCCGCGACCGAAGGTCCGATGACTCCTCCAGCGAAAACAGCACACCATACAGTGACTTTGAGCGGGTGTAATGGCTCTTCGTGGGTTACACGCGGATTTTCAGTGCACCAGAAGCGAGAATTTTGCTTATTTACGTACCCGCTAAGATGGAAATGGCGCCATCACTCATGATTATTTTTAATGAAAAATCATCTTCCTCTTCAAGTCAGCAATATTCCGCGTTCTGGAGCAGTGTAGAGTAACATTGTTTATTAAGGTGTATTTTGCATGTGTTTACTACACAAATGTCAAAACAGAATTGATTTTAGGGGCCAATCGCAAAATTTATAGCATTTTCTGATAGGAAGATTACTTTTGCGCCACCTTGTATTTCATATTTCCAGCAAATGGAATGGTTATGCGTCTTTCTTCCTCGAAATATTTTTTAATGCGCCTTTCTTCGTCAAAATATTTTTTAATGCGCCTTTCTTCGTCAAAATATTTTTTAATGCGCCTTTTTTCGTCAAAGTATTTTTTAATGCCCCTTTTTTCGTCAAAATATTTTTTAAAGCGTCCTTATTTCCCGCAATATTTTTAATGCGCCTTTTTTCGTTGAAAATTTGTTGAATGCGCCTTTCTTCGTCGGTAGCGACGAAATGTAGCCACTAACACCAATTACAAGCGAACGCGCTAACAAAGCAACTCACGAAAACGATAAGAAAGACCTTCCATCAAATGAAGCAAACGGAGGGGAAGCCGTTGAAAACAATAGCGAAGGAATTGGTAGCCAAGCAGCAGTTGTGAGAGTAGACATTGGAACATTGGATATTTCGGGCGGCTTAGATGAGAAAGACGAAAGCATACGAGACTTGGTAAAGTTGCTCACATTGAAGATGCTACGCGAAGACGATAACAACAAAAAAGTCAAAATTTGGTGATGGTTGATGGAAAAAATATTCCAGTGCTACAGTGGCTCCAAAACTGCGAAAGCAATGCAGAGGCGTATGGGCTAGATGAAAACCAAAAATATGTTCAAGCGCGCGGTAAAATGGTGAAAACAGCCCAATTATTTTTAGAGTCAGTTTGCGTCAATAATTATGTAAATTTACGTGAACAATTAATAAATGAATTTCATAAGGACTATACAAGTGCGGAATTGCATAAAGAACTGAGAGAAATGAAAAAACGTAGTGACGAAGATTTTCATGAGTATCTGCTGCGTGTTAAAAAGTTGGCATCACTTGGGTCGGTTGATGATGCATCGGTAATCCGCTATGCTGTCGATGGTTTACGCGTTAAACCCGAAATTAATTTTGTGTTATACAATTGTAAAACGATTAGAGAATTAATTGAACGTCATGAAACATTTGAACACGCATTTAAAAGGAGCAGCCGGTCGCAAAGAATAATACGTTGAAAAAAGAACATTGTTTTAACTGTGGTTCTACAGAGCACAAAAGGCCAGCTTGTAAAGAGCCTGTGAAATGTTTCAATTGCAATAAAAGTGGCCACCACGCGAAAGTTTGTCCTTCTAAAAATCAAAATAAAGCCGTTAATATAATATCGGTTTGTAATCCTTTTAATACTATTTTAATAAACGGTACCGAGGCGAAGTCGTTTGTTGACACGGGGTCTGATGTATCAATTGCAAGAAAAAGTTTTTATACCAAATTCTTATCAAACGTTTTATTAAAAGATTCCGACAAAATACTCTATGGGCTTGGTAACGAATCGAATAAAGTTGAAGGCAGTTGTTGTTGTAATGTTGTTGTTGATGATCTGAAATGTGAAAAAACCTTTTGGTCGTATGTGATAAAAATATAAAATTTGACATTTTACTTATTTCGACTTCCTAAATAGATTCAAGGTTGTCTTTCATGAAAACGGGTATAAATTCAGTAACCTTACTGATTAAATCGTTGAAAACGAACTGAAAGTGTTTAACATAACTGAATATGAGCACGATCTCGTAGTGCCAGCGTGTTTTAAAGATGCAATCGTCGAAATTATTAATTTTTATAAACCAATAAAAGCGGGTCGTGAGTGCTCTATCGTGATGGAAATTATTACAGACAATATTAGACCTTTTCGCCAATCGCCGAGTCGGCTTCCGCTAGAGGAGCAAGATGCAGTGAGAATGCAAGTTGGTCAGTGGCTTGAACAAGGTATTGTTAGGCAATTTACGTCGGAATTTGCAAGTAGAGTGGTAGTGGTGAAAAAGAAGGATGGGTCATATCGCGTTTATATTGATTTTAGAAAACTAAACTCAATGGTGCTAAAAGACTGTTTTCCACGGCCAATAATAGATGATGTGTTAGGAAAATTACAAAACGCTAAATATTTTTGTGTGCTGGATCTGGAAAATGGGTTTTTCGATGTCCCAATTAAAGAAACTGCAAAAAAATATACCGCTTTCGTTACCGAAGAAGACGTATTCGAATTTAATTACGCACCTTTTGGTTTTTGTAATTCGCCAGCCGTCTTAATACGTTATATAAACTAAATTTTTCTAAATCTGGTGAATGAAGGTGTGATGGAACTTTATATGGACGATATAATAGTCTTCGGTGTTACGGCGGACGAATGCATGAAAAAGCTGCAAAAAGTGATAATTAAAACTTCCGAATATGGCCTTAAAATAAAGTGGCAAAAATGAGCGTTTATGCAAACAAAAATAAACTTTCTCGGACACGTAATCGAAAGTGGGACAGTGCGACCTGGTAGTGAAAAAACGAGGGCTGTACAGCAGTTTCCAACACCCAAGAACGTAAAAGATGTGCAATCGTTTCTAGGTTTGACCGGCTTTTTTAGAAAGTTCGTAATAGCACGCCCACTTACCGATTTACTAAAAAATGATAGTACGTTTAAAATAGGCCAAGAAGAACCGGTGCTTCAACTGTACGATAGAAGTGCCAAAACAGAGTTACATACTGACGCTTCCAAAGCGGGTTTTGGTGCAGCCTTGATGCAAGTTTTTCAGGGTGAACTACATCCCGTCTACTTCTGGAGTAAAAAAGCAACACCTCAAGAGTCTAGGCAACATATCTATGTGTTAGAGGTTAAAGCAGCTCACCTGGCAATGCAAAAGATTCGTCACTACTTACTTGGAGTAGAATTTACGTTAATCACAGATTGTGCCGCCTTTAAAAGCACAACGTCGAAAAATGATATCCCGAGAGAAGTTGCACAATGGATCTTGAATTTTCAAGACTTCAATTCTAAAGTTGAGCACCGTTCAGCCCCAAGAATGAGGCATGTAGACAGCGAAATCCAGTTGCAGACGTATTCGTTATGGTACTATTCGTATAAGAAAAGCCCAACAAGAAGATAAGCACTTAATAGCAGTGCGTGAAATACTAAAAACTAAACAATACCAAAACTACAGAACGTTAGAAGGTGATATAGTTCGTGATGCACACAACGTTGGTCATTTCGCTGAGCAAAAAACAATGCACGCGATACAGCAAAACTTGGTGAAAAGAAGGCTTACTGAATTCCATTGACATTGACAAAGGGGATCAACCGCTCGAAACGCTGCATGTAGACCACCTTGGGCCATTGGATGCCACAGCAAAGCAATACAAATACACCCTGGTACTGGTGGATGCATTTTGCAAATTTACGTGGCTTTTTCCAACAAAGACGACGAATGCTGAAGAGGTAGTACGCAGGATGAATGAATGGTCAAATCAAAACAATCAATTATAAGAATGCGTGTTGCATGCAAGAATACAAACGTTTATAACAGTTTCAGGGCGGTATATATGCATACATGTGTGTACCTATGAAAAATCAATTACACTTGCAACCAGAGTAGGTGCAACTACAAGCGAACGATATGAAATTAATGCAAATACAGAAGCAAAACAAACAGTAGAACGGTTTGATTTTTCAAAACCACACATGGATATACATTAGAGTGTTTAAAAAAACAAACATCTTTGATTTTTGAAATACATTACGTTTCCGTTAATTTGGTGAAAAATATTAGGCTTGACCCAAGGTAGACCTAAAAAACATAATTTTATAGGTCGCTACCGGCGTTTAAAAATTTTAATTTTTTACGAATTTTTCTATTTCGTTTGGAAGAAATTTTGAATGACTACACACAAGCGGATTGTGCTCTAAATGGTCAACTTGTTGTCTACAACCACAAGAAATGTTCTTTATACCGTATATATTCAAGATATGAGTATAGCAGGACACTTTAGGACTGATCAGAAGTAAGGACTTTTTTAAATCAACTGACGTAGTTCACGTCCTAGGACGCCATGTGGCCGTCGCCGATCAAGTATCGCTCCGCCACATATGAGGCTCTGTCACCTCAGTCTCCCCGACTAGCGCTACCAATTCACATCAGCAAGTAGACTATCCTAGCGACCGCACACGCCCCTGGCGTTAACATCTCACAGCTACTCACTGCGTAGCACTTCCCAAGTGGATTTGAGCAATGCTGAGCGTCCTCTTTCTCCTACCCCCTCAGTCAGCCCCTCCTCTTCCAGCATCAGCACGAGTAAAAGTCACAACCATCAGCTCCTGGTCCCTCATACTACGTGCACTGTTTGTAGGTTAAGATTATACACTCCTGTGGCATCAGTCAAGTGCAATAACTGCTTTGGCCTGTGTCACCTGCTGATATGCTCTGGACTCGTAAACAGGAACTTAACTACTGATACGTACGTTGCGCCTGCTGTCGCGCTACGCAACCTTCAACGTCGTCTGAATCGCCTTTACCTTCTGGTAACGCGATTCCTTCGACTTCGAGAATGGGGCGTAGTGCGCGACCCAGCGTACTACCACTTAGGCATACGCACCAGTCCTTGACCGCCATCGTTCACTGTTCTCTCCCTTCGAATATCAGTATCCTGCAGTTGAACTGCAACGGCTTATCCGGTAAAATAAATGAAATTGTAAGTTGCATGAGGTGATACAACATCAAAATAGCCCCGATCCAGGAGACAAAACTAGGTGGATAATCCACCCTCAGGACCTGCAACGGGTACAATCCACACCGTTGCGATCGTGCGAGAGGGCTTGGGGAGGTCTGGCATTCATTACGCATAATCGGTGCAGTATCACCTATTTGAGCCTGACATCGACCCGAGGGACACCAAATTACAACGTCAAGGTATGGTTGTCCGGTCAGGCGATGTCGACCTTGAAATCATTAACATCTACATACCTCCTGTCACCTGCTGTCACAGGGATTACCACCCCGATATTCGTGGGTTACTCATTCTACCATACATGCCGATGGTAGGGCTGACCAAATAGACGATTCGACGTTTTGCACGGGAAATGGGGATGCCCCCACTAGAGTGGCGGTAAACCACCGATTTTATCACCTCTGAAAATCGCACCTTCACTTTAATAAAGCCGACTGGGAGGGTTTTCTTACCACCACACAGAGCGCGTCTGACGTACGAGAAGGGGAAAAGGCATTTCATATGGCCCTAATTTCAGCCCCCCATCAACACATTCCGTCAGGTAGAATAAAGGAAGTGCGTCAGTACTTCTTCGCAGAAGCAGCAGCCCTGGCAAATAAACGTGACCATATTAGACGCCTGGACCCTACAGATCCTAAAATAAAGGATCTTAATGCGGAAATCAGACGCTAAGTATATAAACACAAACGTGCTAAGTGGGAGGAGCACTTAAGGTCTTGCAACCTCTCTACTGGATTTGGCAAATTATGGCCTACGGTGAAATCTCTGTCCAACCCGACTAAACCCAACGACATAATATCCATCGCCTTCGGCGATAAGGCTCAGTCCAAGCCAAAAAGATGCGCGAGCGCCTTCTGCCGACAATTTGTAATGCATCCTCCATTGGACAAAGAAATTCGCCGCGCCCCTAGGGAAGCCCATAAACACAAAAACAGTGATGCGCCCATTGCCATCTCCGCAACACACGTTCAAGAGGCAATTCGGAGATCAAAAACCACCAAACATATAGGCCCCGATGGGATTTCTATATATATATATGTATATATATATATGGCGCGATATACACTACCTCCACACCACGGTGGCCGCCACGGTCGCTGATGGGATTTCTATGCTGTTGCTAAAACACCTCGGCGACGAAGGTATAAGATACCTAACACATATTTTCAACCTTTCTCTGTCCACCTTTGTCATTTCTGAAAGATGGAGACAGGCAAAGGTGGCCCACTACTAAATCCTGGAAAGCCAGCTGCCGTGGGGGGTCATATCGCCCGATAGCACTTCTCTCGCCAGTAGTGAATGTGTTGGAGTCTGTCTTACTACCGTATTTCACAGGAAACTTGCGCCTCGCCGAACATCACTGTGGTTTTCGCAAAAAACACAGCACGCGCTGAACGCCATCACCACTCAGAAATTGGACGGACTAAACCAAAAGCTAGTTGCAGTCTTAAACATTGGACTGCAAACTACCTAAGTGGCCGGCAATCGTCGACGCCAGATCAAAACGCACAATAGTGAAACAAGGGGTGCCACTATTATGTATCGAGACTTAAAGGGCACAGTGAGATGTTGACCAGGCAATTCCTGTTCAACTGCTGCAAACCACAGCATCAGAACAGATGCCTGGTCAACGAGAATCCGCCCCCAGGAGTATAAGAAGCCATCTACGCAAACATTTCGATGAGATCCGGCACCTGATTTCCACGCAGTTTGATCCTAAGGTGCACCGGCAGGCCGTCACCCTTGTCCACACCGATTCGGTAAATTCCTATGTCAGCCTTCTCCCAGCGAACGCCGTCCTTCAGGCAACAACACCACCCGTTGCCGAAGAGGAGCGGGAACTGCCTAGGGAGACAAGGGTGATGCTGGCCAAATTCCGGTCTGGATACTATAATAGGTTGAACTCTTACTTATCCAGACTGAACCCCGACTTGCGGAATGTTTGTCCGGCATGCGGCTTGTCCCCCCATAACACTAATCATCTTTTTTTCTGGTCAACCGAGCCTACTCTTCTAACACCCATATCCCTCTGGTCCACCCCTGTCCAAACCGCTAGGTTTCTAGGACTTCCGTTAGCAGAGTTTGATGATAGTACTGGGTAAGATACTGACTACCTAGCTACGGCGTTCATGCTTTTTGATGATACAAAATCGGCAAGTGTGACTTCATTTATGGGGTCTTTATTAATTTCAGTGATAAATATTCTAGGGGTTTCTTCAAGCTTTGTGAAATCCTTCCTCACAGGTGCCTGCAAAACTTATAAAGAACAACAGATGATGGTTCTGGATCATGAATGGTGAAACTTGTATAAAGGGAAGGAAAATGACTTCTGACAGTGCGATTCTTGGCTACGTAAGTTTGAATGAAAAATTTCGTTGTTTCTCATCAGTCCTAAAGTGCTCTGCTATACTCATATCTTCAATATATATTGTATAAAGAACATTTCTTGTGGTTTGGACAATAAGTTGACCAATTAGAGCACTTTCCGCTTCGCATTTTTTAAGCGTATTTTTCCCAATAAATAATAAAATATTTGAATTTTCCCATTATGGGTAGGTACAACTGGAAAAATTACGGTAACTTTTTCAAAATAAAGATTTGGCTATGTTATCTCGGGATTATTTGGAGAATTCACTAGTGATTTTAAATAACTCATAGTCTTCCATTATAGTGGGTTCCGTCCATTTTATTTGAGCTCAAAGTGAGCAAACGAAATTTTTTGCACACTTTTTCGGTAATAATGCTCCATTTCTGCGCGTGCATAAGTTTTGGACAAAAACTAAGCCCAAAATTTTGTGCAAGAAACCGTATTTTAAATTTTTTTTTAACGCCGCCTTAGTCATTCAACATTTCTTCCAAACGAAATAGAAAAATTCGTAAAAATTTAAATTTTTAAAGCGACCTCTAAAATGATGTTTTTTTAAGCCATCTTGGGTCAGCCCTAATATTTTTCACCAAATTACCGGAAACTTAAAGTATATCAAAAATCCGAGAAATTTTTTTTTGATACACTCTGATATATGCGCATATATAAAACAAAAAATTAAATTCGTTCGCTCCGATTTACAATACGGCAACTAAATATACAACCAAAAACAAAAATACAGTCCACTAACTTTCCGAATTCGGGCGCGAACTACAACAAAACTAGTTTAACAAAACTGCACAAACAACAAGAAATCTCCAAATAAAAAAAGGATAGGTACCCCTAACCCCTTAGAAGCGGTACCAAGTAAGTTGCATCAACAAGTTAATCAACAAGTTAATTCAAAATTTAAATTTGCCTGCATATTTTGTGTATGCAAAAAATATTGGCCTTTTTAAAAATTTTCCTATTGCTAAAAAAGTAGCAACCCCAAGGCCCGTTTACTCAATATCTGGATATGATTAACTTTATCATATGATAACCTAATCATGGCTTGACTCAGAATGACATATTCGTTTACACAAAAGTCTGATTAAGTTATCAGAATAAAATTGGTCATTGTGAACGTTTTTGGGTAGAAATTCACAAAATTTGCATTGTGAACGCATAAACAATGTGTTTGCAAAATAATTTACCAACAAATCAGATGTTTGCTTTCACCTGTCATTTTTATCGTGTTCAGCACTTAATCAGAGGTCCATCCTTTGATAACTTTTATCAGAAGATAATCAGCCCAACATCGATAATCAGACATTGAGTAAACGATTTTTGAGCCAACCTCTGATAACGTCTTGATCAATCTGTTAATCAGACATAGAGAAAACGAGTTGTACATACTTACATATGTTCGCAAGTACACATTTACAAAAAAATACCGCCAAAAGAGAATATTTCAGGAAACTGTTTTACCAAAGTTCCTAAATAAATTTTCACATCTATATTATTATATAAAATTTAAACTCGAAATTGTGTTAAAGCTAAACAGCCGATCCACTGGCTCGATTTTTTTCTTTCAAATTTTAATATGTATACATATATGATATATTGTGACGACCCCGATCCTGAGGTTCTGGAGACCTCACAACATATACATATACATATACACCAGACTTATACTTTTTTACTGAATTTTTGAATAAAATGGACTTTTATACTTGCGAGAAGAAATATCATAATTTAACATTTTGCACATACGCTATGCTGCAAAATCGCCGACGTAGCCGGTTTTATACATGAACTACATATCTATACTTTATATATATTCAGCTAAATGAAGTATGCCGAAATTTGACATTTTCGCACATACGCCCTTTTACCCCGCAAGCACACCTGCGTTTGCTCAAAACATATAGCATATACCCATGTACAAATGTACATACATATTTCAGAACTTATTCCTACCTCTTATTTTCTACAATATTAGGCACACCCTAATGCACGCTTTACAGAAAATCAACAGCGACGCTAAAATATGTATGTAAACCTGGGGTTAGGATAAAATCCCACAAATAAATAACACATTTTGAATTGAAAAACAAATAACAGGGTTTTATCAATTGAGAGGACCTTTAGGGAATTTCTAATTTCAGAACCCTGGACGGACTGAGCGTACTCCAGCAATCAAGGAAAAGTCCGTCACAATATCATAATCTAGACAGAATAGGACCATAGATACTTTTGTTTAAATACAAATTTTTATTAATACCTTTTTTAATTCAAATAAATTTTGTATAAAATCCCATCTTGGCTTGGACGCCTTACCATTCAGTCGTTTGTGCTTAGAGAGCATCAACAGACCACATATTTCTCTCTATTTACTCTTTTTTTGTACTCAGCTAGCACAGCTACAAAAATATGAGCGCCACCGTATACTTATAACAATGCATGTGAATGTAGGGTGGCACACCCATATTCACACCAACAAGCAGACGCTCAACTCAATTACTGCGTTCTTATTGTAGCTACGATTGCTTAAGTTCACTGCAAGCAGTGAGAGTAAATAAAGCTATGATTAAAACACTCAATACATCCAGTAACTCAAAATTTATGTACGAGTATTTCGCGCATTTACCCAAAAATGGTCGAAGGCACGGTTGGGAAATGACATTTCATGAATTGTACTAAATCCACTCAAAAATCGAACTTTTTTCGTTCAAATTGTACTAACTTTTTTTTTTGGATGGATTCGCATATGTTGCCCTATTACTCATTTACTTTTTTTTTTAGTACCGAAATAAAAATACATTTGAAATAGGTTTTTCTTTTTATTTTTCTTAATTCAATAAGAGTTTTTGAAAAACATAAATATTCGTTGCTCATACATGAAGCCTATTATTATTACATACTAGCTGACGAAGGGCATGGCCACAGCTTTCATTTTCCTTTCACTTTTCGATATTGCGGTTTATGTTAATGCTAAACAGCCGATCCACTGGCCCGATTTTTTTCTTTCAAATTTTAATATATAATAAGCTAGCCAGAATAGGACCATAGATATTTTTTTAAATAAAAATGTTATTAAAAACTTTTTTAATTCAACAAAATTTTGTATGAAAACCCATCTTTGCTTGGACGCTTTACCATTCAGTCACATATTGCTCTCTATTTACTCTATTTTTGTACTCAGCTTACACAGCTACAAAAATATATGCGCCACCATATACTTATAACAATGCATGTGAATGTAGGGTGGCACACACATATTCACACAAACAAGCAGACGCTCAACGCATGGCGAACGGTCCAGAGGAAACTCCCGAAGCCCAAGGCTGCCCGACCCGACGCCGATATCCCTAAGGCTGTAAAAACCGAGGAGACTGAAAGATATGAGTACTATGGTACGGAAGATCTGCAAGACTGCGAAAGGTGAGTTACTGTTTCAGCTCACCAAGCAGGCAGAGGGCAACACCGCTAAGCTGCAAGTGGCAGTAGTTCAGGCTTTGTCTGGCAAAGCCGAAGTCAAGTTCCTTACAGAAGAGACCCTTTGCGAGATCCGTGATATGGATGAGGTCACCACGCCAACGGAAGTCTGCGAGGCGACAATCTCGATTACTGGAGAAGCGGCCAGAAAGCTACTAGCCAGTAGCAAAGTTAGAATAGGCTGGGTTGTATAACGTATTCGGGCGAAAATTGAGCCAAAACGCTGCTACAAGTGTATGGACTTCGGGCATATCAACCACTGCGCAAGACCTATTGTCGCAACTATAAGGGAGCTAAATGTCGACGTAGCATTGATAAGCGAGCCCTACAGGAACAAGTCTGTAAATTGGCTACCCGATTTATGTGGCAAGGCAGCAATGTGGTCCTGCGGAGAGACCCGCTTTGCATAGAGCCCGTTCTTAAAGAAAGAGGTTTTGTGTGCGGCAGGATAGGAGATATCTTCGTATGTAGCTGCTACATACCACCTAGCCCCTCGCTAGAAGCTTTTGAAGAAGTAGTTGGTAAAATAGTCACAGATGCGACTACGAGGCAGCGATAGTCATAGCTGGCGACTTTAACACATGGGCTGTCGAATGGGGCTCACAGCGAACTTCTCCGAAAGGGAGAGTTCTTCTCGAAGCATTCGCTTGCTTGGATGTAGCGCTACTTAATACAGGTGAGCAACATACATTTTCCAGAAATGGCTTCGGTTCCATAATCGACATTACGTTCGTAAGTGAAAATATGTTCAGGATGTGCGAGTGGAAGATTAGTGAGTGCTATACTCAAAGCGATCACTCTGCAATAATATTGGACATCAAAGTAGACGGTGGAAGGACTCCCAACAACCAAACATCCGTGAGGAGGCGGGGTTGGAAGGTCAACACCTTCGACCCCGATGTGTTCAAGGCAATGCTACCAGCAACTGAGTATACAGGCAGCGCGAATCTTATAACCACTAAAGTAATGGCCGATATCAAAGGAGCATGCGACGCGTCGATGACCACAAAGACCATACGAAAACAGCAAAGCTCGCCGTATTGGTGGAACGACAGCATACAAACGCTAAGGAGAGAGTGTATCCGGGCGAGGCGGCGCTCCCAAAGATCTCTAAATAGGCCAACCTTTTTAGAGTTCAGAGCTGTCTATAAAGCTGCACGTCATGCTTTGAAGGCGGCAATAGCGAATAGTAAGCGACAATGCTTTCTCAACCTCTGCTGAAAATGACCCATGGGGTGCGGCGTACAAATTGGTCTTGAAAAAGTTGAAAACCAAACGCAAAGTTATACCAACAAGCCCGTCATTCCTCAAAAAAGTGGTCGATACTCTCTTTCCCACGAAAAGAAAACTAGTTTCCTCTACGTCAGATACTCCATTACAAGCATTTAAAGAAGCGACGGTGGAGGAAGTGCTCCTAGCGGTTAAGATACCAGACGACAACAAGTCTCCTAGTCCAGACTGCGTGCCCAACAAAGCACTGAAGGTGGCGGTTAATTATAAGACGTCTACATTCGCGAATTTATTCACTGTATGCCTAGCTGAGGGGACATTCCCTTCGATATGGAAACGCCAAAATTTGGTGCTACTACCGAAGCCCGGAAAAAACCTGGTGGAACCATCCATCTACAGGCCCATATGCCAAATTCTAGAGCGAGTAATCTACAACCGTCTGGGAAAGGAAATAGAAGAAGTGTGTGGCATATCTAACAACAAGTTTGGGTTCAGAAGAGGCAGATCCACCATAAATGCAGTGAACGTGGCTAGAGATACGGCTCAAGATGCAATAAGCGGCACACGCTGGCTCGAGGGTCCTAAGGAATACTGCCTTATCGTGACCTTAGATGTAAAGAACGCATTCAATTGCGCTAACTGGGCTAAAATTCTGGATACCCTAGACAGGGTAGGTATATCCTATTATCTGAGACGCATAATCCGCAGCTATATTGACGGACGTCTGCTGCAATACGAAACTGCAGATGACACGGAAAAGCTCCATGTCACAGGCGGGGTTCCTCAGGGGTCGGTGCTCGGCCTATTAATATGGAACATTATGTACGACGGAGTACTGCGACTTAAAGTACCTAATGGAGTTAAGATTATCGGATTCGCGGATGATATCGTATTGATTGTTACTGCCAAACACTTAAGTGATATAGGTGGAAAAACTAATGTAAGCATAGCCAGCGTTCAATCAACGTTTGAGGATAGAAACTCGCGGTCCGAAGCACGCGAGATTAGTATTCAAAATTGGCCCAACAGATGGAACATACCGAATAAGGGGCGAACATGGGTAACGAGAACACACGAGGAGGTAGATTTTTATCTGACTCAGTTCTTAGCGGCCACGGATGCTTTAAAGAATACCTTTATCGGTTTAAGCACGAAAGCAACAACGTATGCGATCACTGTGGAGGCGAGGCAGTGGAAGATGTCTACCTCGTGTTCTTCGAATGCCCCAGATCGTACAGCTTTAGAAGTAAACTACGCAGCATAGCCGATGAGGACTACACTCCCGAGTCGCTGCTTGGTCACATGCTACGAAGTAAATTATGAAAATGGCTGGCAGCGTGCGAGGTAATCGCAGAAGCCATGAAGTGGCTTAGAAGTCTGGAACGGCTGCGCCGCAGCACGGAAGACTGAAGAAAAAGCAAACAAACACGAAAAACAAAAGGCGGGTTGGAAACACGGCCTTTCAACCACCTAGTTTAACAAACCTATACCAGAGGTGCAGATTGCAGATTGGAGATTCAGCCTCTCCACTATATTGACCTGCAAACAAAATTTTAAGAGTACGTAAGTATCTCAAACGTAGGCGGAAACACTGCCTTTCAACCGCCTAGTTTAACAAACATATACGAGAGGTGCAGATTGCAGATTAGAGATTCAGCCTCTTTATTGCCTTTTATTGACCTGCAAAGAAATTTTTAAGAGTACGTAAGTATCTCAGATGCGGGTGGAAACACGGTCTTTCAACCGCCTGGTCCACGTGACACAAATTTAGAAGGATCAGATTGGGGACGCGGCCTTCCCACTGCATTACCTTGTAACTGAATATGTTGTGAGTATAATTGATTACTTATAAACGTACTGAATTATTATAGAGGCGGGCCGGAAACACGGCCACTCCAACCGGCTAGATGCAGAAGACCTGGGGAGACAGAATAAGCGAGTAGATGTAGTGTAAGTACATGCCTATATAGCTATATCTATATACATATCTTTGGTAGTTGGACAAGAACGACTTTCTTTGATCAATATGATCAATACTTCAGACTAGATGAATGAAAAATCTAACAAAAGATCCCCAGCTAAGAACTGAATTAGTACAGTAACGCTGACCAACTGACGTTGAGACTTGTGCTCAAACCACCTCCCGACGGAATACTTAACGGTAGTACCGGAGGGATCGGTACATGACGGTAGGAGGTTTAGTGTGTTAAAGTCATGTTACTCAATTCGACAATATGCACGCAATTTCAGCGTTTTTATTGTAGCTACGATTGCTTAAGTTCGCTGCAAGCAGTGAGAGTAAAAAAAAGCTATAATTAAAGCATTCAATACATCCAGTAACTCAAAATTTATGTGTGAGTATTTCGCGCATTTACCCAAAAATGGTTGAAGGCGGGGTTGGGAAATGACATTTCATGAATTGTACTAAATCCACTCAAAAATCGTACTTTTTTCGTTCAAATTGTACTAAATTTTTTTTTTTTACGGATTCGCGTATATTGCCCTATTACTCATTTACTTTTTTTTTTTAGTACCGAAATAGTTCCATAAGAGTTTTTGAAAAACATAAATATTCTTTCCTCATACATGAAACCTATTCTTATTACATACTAGCTGAAGAAGGGCATGGCCACAGCTTTCATTTTTCTTTCAATTTTCGATATTGCGGTTTATCTATACTATAATAAAACTCTAGAAAAGTTGTGTCTGTATATTGGGAATTTCTTTGAAAAAATTACTGGGAATGACTTGGGAAATGTTAAGGCACAAAGCAAATTTAAAGGAGATGACAAAATGTCTAAGTTAGACTATTAAAAAACGCCTTTACTTTAGTTGGTTGCCGTAGACATAAACGGGATAGAATGTGGGAAAAAAAAACTGTTCTGAACCTTCTCTGCCTGTAAATTGTCTTCTCAAGTGAGGGTATCAGAGCTTTGTGAACTACTTACATCCCGAGCAACGCCGGGTTCCCTGCTAGTATTAACATACATCTAAAATTCAAGATTTTAAATTAAGTACCGCTTTCTGCTTATTTTTCGTGTTGTCCAACAGAAAAAACATTAACAAGAAGAAAATATATTAAAATTTTCACTTGCAAATTTATCCCGCGATACACCCTTTGATTGCATTCCCTTACATACATAAGTCAAGCAAAGGCAGGATTGTGTACCCGAAATAACCAGAAACTAGAAAGAAAAAGGAATCAAGATTGTTAAAATAACATTTAATTTAATTCTGACAACCCAGCATAATTACATACATATTCTAGTTATATTCACGGAAAACTATAAACGAAGACCATAGCAGGAGCTTCTTTAAGCCCCAAGCCAATGAATATAATTCAAATAATAAGACTTTCAATAAATCTCAATCGTTCACATCTGAACAATATAGAAATATGTCCTGCGAACTGTGTAGCAGAGGTCATCTACTCAGATCTTGCGAGAAATTTAAAAATTTGTCAATAAACGAAAGACATAACTTAGTCAGAACTAAGCAAATTTGCCACAATTGCCTACCACCTAGTCACACTGCCCAGACATGTTTGAGTAAATACACTAGCTGCAACTGCTAGATCGGGAAATCCCGAAAAAGGCAATCCTGAAAGTTGTCAAGAACAACCGTGCTGTTCAAATGCAGCCCGAATCCAGACGCTTCATGCAGAAAATGAAAGGGAAAAACTGTTACCGACAGCAATAGTCGCTATCGAACACAGAGGAGAACTATTTAAGCTAAGGGCCTTAACAGATCGAGGATCACAGAGAGCATTCATAGCATCTAAGGACCAAAAAAGGTTTAAACTGCCAACCTAACAAGCCAACTTTGAAATTTAAGGAATGAGCGGAAGAGTTGTTCAAAACTCAAATAAAGTCACTCCCGAACCTCTGCCCTACAGCAGTTTTTAGGCATGGAAAGAAACCTACTTAAAAGAGGCGAGCTAAAAATTTCATACGACAACGTTCTTGAGAAATACATAAATCTATATAAATTTGCAATCAGTAAATTCCTATGAAAAAATAACAAAAGGCATCCTTTTATCTACCACACCATGCGGTTATCAAACCAGAAAAACTTTCAACATAAGTAAGAGTGGTGTTTAATGCATCTAAATGCACAAGCTCAGGCAATTCACGGAATGACGTATTATATACGGGTCCAACCATGGTACAATTAACAGGTAGACGCAGAAATAAAAAGCAACCCTGCTAAGTATTTTGCTGGTTGGTAAATTGTCAACAACATCTTGTGTCAAAGTCATGCCAAAAGTGATAGAAGTTATGGCTGGTTATTGCTGCAAAGTTTTTTGCGCTGGTGCCATGAAGCCAGCGCATTGCCGCCATTAG